>CM040632.1:44322270-44564991 GCA_022818045.1 Neotoxoptera formosana | reverse complement strand
TGCTAATTCTTACTTTTTAATATTATTTTAACTTGGTCAGGATTAGAAAATCGATGAGATGAAGAACTATATGAATCAGGTTCTTCATCTGATGATACATAGCCAGCCATTTCAGCAGCTCGGCCTGTAAGCATTATTTCCTTTTCAACAGGTTCAGACTAAACATATTAAATATATAAATATATATATTAAAAATATAAAACAAAATTATTAAATGACATAATTTAACAATGAATTACGTTAAAATTTGTTTGTTTTTCGTCGACAACAGGTTTTATTGTATCAGCAATAGTTTTTGATTTTTTGCCATTTTCCACTTTATCTCGACCTATTTTTTCTTTATTCATTTGCTTTTTTATTTTTTTGCTATATGATGATTTTTTAACTTTGAATTCTTCGCCATCATCACCTTAAGAAATACAATATTATTACATCATGGTTTTAGGTTTATAATAATATTTAATAGTTATTTAAAAATACTCACATTCATTTAACTCATCACCAAAGCTTAAAGTGTTAGCTTTCTTTATTGTCTTTTCTTTTTGTGGTTTTGGCAGTTTCAGTACTGTATCCACATCCGTCTTTTCTTCATTTTCATTGTCCAGAAGACCGTCTGAATCCCTGACACGTAGGTTTCGTTTAGGCTTCCTAAATTGCATAGCCATTTATAACAACGGTTTAAAAAAACAAAACTTAATACTAAAGATAATAGTTAACGACTTCAGACTTGTACTTGACAAAGTAATAAAATAATTAATGATTGTTTACTATGAATTATGATTCAGAAAATAGTTATACAAGTAAATAATATGTAATATTAAATACCTATATACAAATTACAAATACAAATTACAGTTCAAGTGATCGTTGATAACATAATCAATATCAAGAATGACCAGTTCACAGAAAATAAATTCCCTCAAAATATAAACAAAATATTTTAGAATAAATTACTTTAGTTAAGGCCACGATTTAAGATATACCTTAGGTATCTTAAATCGTGGTTAAGGCACTGTAGAGGTTATCTTTACAGGGCCCTACTTTAGTCGGGAACTCGGGAAAACCGAAGACAGGAACACGAAAAATGAGAGCAGACCCGAGACGGCGAGACCGTAATGCACCAACGGTCAACGCGGCGATACAATGTTGAAAACCAATTATTTGAATTGTTACAATACCATGGTAGGTGTATTGTATTGTATTGTTTCTGAATTCTATCATTATTTTGGAGTCGAAACAACAACAAAATTAGTTTTAAATGAATTGAACTCATGTTTTAAAACAACATTCTATATTTTTTCAAATCAACTACCAGTACCAGTATTATATTATATTGAATAACTAAAATTTCCTAAATTAACTAATTTTGGGTGTTATTATGAATAATATAATTTCTCAACACTGCGCGCTCGAATTAACGTTTTATTGTGGTTAATATGCATAAACGACTATGCATTTGATTTAACTAATATATATTTAACATCGTAGTTAAAGCAAGAGCAACTACTTTATTTTTATATGTGAACAATGTAATATTAAACTGCAGTATCCTTCATATAATTCTCGGGTGGCTTACCATAATATTATATTATCTATAAAATAAACACCATTGAATATAAATTATGTAATACCAATCTTTTTAACGAGTATCAGTAATTAACCGACGATATTTCTCTAAAATATATTGAAAATGTAAATGAACTAACCATTTTTGGTTAAATATTAACCGATGGAAATTACATATAAAAATTACCACAGGAATATTTGTGTACATGGGAATACCTAATCAATAATTGTTTGTTATTATATTTTGTATAATATATCATACCTACTATAAGTAATAAACAGCTAGGTGTGGGGTTGTATATGAAAATATAGAATCGCATATGAAGTAATCTCCTATTTTGGGTATCTGAATTATCTAATAATATAAGATTCAAGTTTTTTTGTGCATATTTTCATAGACATATTAATAAATTTATTAATAAATTTATTAATATGTCTATGCATATTTTGCATAATTTTACCTATTATGTCCTAAAAAAAAAAATTAAGGAACAATGGGAATTTTTACGCAAACTGATTTTTGGCAAAACCAATTTTGTTTTTTTGGCGTAGATCAAAAAAAAATGACTGTAGATACATGCAACTTATACCAAATATTTATTTAATCATTTTCTATACATACAAAAACATTTTAGATATATTTTAATATTGAGCTATTTAATTAATCTAAGATTTGAAAATTCAACATAAGATTATCCACAAGTATTTCTACAAACATTTTTTATGAGAGTTTGAAATTAGACATTAGACTATACCGATTTCTTATTTTGTTACCATTATAGGAAGAATATAAAATAGGTACCTAACTATATTAATTATAGGATGAACGAACTTGCTAAAACATTGCATATATTATACAATATTATTTTTTTATCATACATTATATTTTATATTGTTACTCATAATTAAGTCATAAAATCATAAGTCAGTGCCGACGTACATTAGAACGATGTAAATATAGATTTATACACAAACTATAGGTACTATAGTATAATTGTATAAATAGCTAAAAATAAGTCTAAACTCTAAATACCTTTTTTGGAAGTTCAATTTTTAATTTTTGAATAAAAAAAAATAATATAACTATACATATAACTAAAAATGCAGTCTTAGGGCGTAATTAAGGGAGGTGGTGAGGTGGATAGATTCCCCCAGAGTCTTTGTTATTTTATAAAATAGTAAGTATTGCTCTATAGACTATAGCTACCACTGTAATTAAAAATATAGTAAAAATTTAGTATTTTGTCTACCCCCCACCTCCCTGGACAAATTCCTAATTACGCCACTGAAGTGTCCCTACTTCTTACGATTAGTATTTTTTGACTACAACTAAATGATTAGGTAACTAAAATTAACACGACCAATACCGTCAAATTTTGTCTTGAAACGCATTTGAAAAAATCGTGCTTATGTATTTTCAATATTTTTAAGTTTCTGTAACAAATAAGAACAACTTATGAGTAATATTTATGAACATTTCTATAAGCTTTTTGACTGAAAATAAAACTTTCCCATCAGTATTTATGAACTATTTGTTTTAAATAAAAAAATTCAAATGTCTATAAAACATAAATACCTAGCTAAAAATTGGTTTAAATATTTTGAAAATTTCACTGTGCGTGTAACATATAATAAATTAAGTCGTAACAGTGAAATGTTTCAAGTTTCAGCAAATAATATTTTTTGAATACAACAATATAATAAAAATAGATTTTTGATAAATTGATATTTTACCGATTACGTTTAAAATTCAACTTCAGATAGGTACTCATATAAAATGAATGTAGCTTTACACTAAATCTACTGGCATATGGATTTATTTCAAACATTTCAAAAAGCATTGGTTTTAATTGATCGTCCATTCAGGATTTAACAAACTTAGATCAATTAAGGTGGTCTATATCCGCCTACAAGTCATTAATTCAACCAAGGCATAATCAAGACACTTAAATTTCACTTTAAAAAAAAAACTTATACTTCGCCATGTCAAACAAATTGAAAATATTCAAATTACACAAGTTGATATATTCCAAGCAATTTGCATGTCGGAGTGCATGGGAACACATTTCACCACAAACTATTAAAAATTGTTTTGGTAATGCCAAGTTAAAAGAATTAGAAGAAGAAAGTTAGTTTCTTGGGCAGTAAATCTGCTCGTTTATGATCCTGAAACACTTCAACAATTTGAAAATGTCGATTCTGAACTTACTACTTCTAGTTAGTTATTGGGTACCAAACTTAATAATCATAGCAATTATGAAGAAGAAATATGTACAGAATACACAAACAATGATGAGAAAGTAGATACAAGAAAAGAAAAAGTTACATTGAGTCAAGTACTTGATGCACTAGACAAATAATTAAAACAATTTTAGCAACTAACAAACATTTTTCAAAAAGTTACAATCACACTAAACAACTTCAAATACTATTAGAAAATAAATTGTACAAACAACAAAAATCACAAACCATTTCAAAAAGTTAATATAAATTTGTTGGTACATTAATTATTTTTAATTATTAAACAGATAACTATAAAAAATTATACACTCAGACACTCATGTATAGTAATTTTATAAGCTTGAACAACCTGTATAAACCAGAGCTTTGCACTCAAAATAATGAATTGGGGTATTGAAAAACAGTATTGGTAGTTGACCCCCTTTTAATAATTTCAGGTACCAACTACCAATAATAAATGATGGCGTTGAGCCGTTGAGGGGTGAAATGACTTGCACCCTCAGCTGTCGATACCATATAAAAAAAAAAAAAAAAATTGAACTAATTTGTGTGTTTTAAAACAATGTGAGATATTATTTTATATTACAATAAATTGTACCATTTTGTTAATTATGCTGTTTTTTCTTGTTACATTTGTAGTAACAAAATGTTAATACATATGAACATATTATGAATAATGATTAATATATTGTTCAGTTTTATTAAAATAGTAATAAATAATACAATTTGTATAGCTTAACATCAAGAAAGGTTTGCATTGAAAACTATAATTCATATTTTATAGTATGGGGTATTGTCATTATTTTGGGTACTTGAATGGTACCATCAGATTAATTTGGGTGCAAAGCCCTGGCATAAATGTTGTTGACTATTGGGTATTAAGTATTAATCACTCATTAAAATATTGCTTATATATTTAGAATTTTTGACATTATTCTTAAAAATAAATATCAATAAATAGGTATTAATTGTATGAAAAAATATTAGAAGTATAATATATAACATGGAAATGTATGGTACAATGTCTACACAGAAATCTACATGTAAAAATATCTTGAATTGTAAGTACGTAACATATGTAGTAAGTCCTGTATTGATACAACATTAAATGCTTGTAATTGTAATTTTTATTTGTTATATAATATTGTTAAATGATTAAAACATAAATACAAATTTATTTTGATCAAGACAACACTGCCGTTTTACTAATACATTTCTTACCATCTATATAAATGTATAATTTTTAAAACACATAGATGTTGTTCATATGTACATTGTACACTTTAGTTAATTTAACCTATAGATCTGGTACTTGTTGTTACAATTGTTGCAGGTCCTTCCCGTAAGGTTTTCCGCCTCAGACATACTCGAAATGCAAATCCCACTGCTCTACACAGTCGGTGGCTCTATTTAAAATTGTAACTATTATTTATTTAATTATTTTATACAACAACTTAATAAACTTATATTTCAAAAATAACAGAAAATACGTACCGAAAAATCTGTAACAATAATTAAATAACACAGCCATCGGTTACTGTTAGAATCCCTGCTAGTATAGAATAACTGATCTGCGTTGTCTACGGTCGATGCACAAAATATAACATTTTCAATGGTTTGAGCCAGGATTAAATTCTAAAAAATATAAATCTTCTTATTTAAAATCTGATCGTTAATCTGCTGTAAAAATGGTAAATAGATAGGGAAATCCCGAAAACGCTATGAATATTTTAAGACTTATATTATATAATTCACAGTAGTGTAATTATATACTATATAGTATTATAGTGTATACTGTATAATATATATTCACAGTATGCAACTATGCTATTATTTAAAGAGATTTCAAACAGATAATATTTAAGGAGTTAGATACAAACATTTTTCCAAGTGCGTGCATTCATGCGCACGTACAAGTCACAACTGCGGCGTAGAGCGCATGAACAAAAAATAATATTATAATGGTAATCGATCAAAAAGTCCATTTTGAAAAAAGTTCGAGTACATTTTCATAGTCAGATTAAAAGTCCGAAAATACAATTTTTTTTTTTTTTATTAGCTTCCAGTAATAACTATACAAAATACAAATAATTATCATTTATTAAAATATATATTTATTTCTTATACCTATAAAGTTACGATTGTCAAGTACCTACAAATATATTTTAATAATATTTGTAAACTATATGAGTGTTACAATAGACTTTCTGTCCATTCTACCGATAGACCTAATAATGCGATATTAATAGTCGAAAACTGATTTGAATTCATTAATATGTCTACTTAGGATCAATCAGGCCACATTTTATGATTTTTAATTTAAATTTCGAATAATTAATATTTTAAATTTCCTAAATAAATTCTAAATATTCATACCAATTTTTTACCACCAAATACCACGAGTAAAACATTTTATTCATGAATCGGTAATTGGTATTCACACGTGGTTATAATCACATTTTTTAATTTTTGCTGTTATAATTTAAAGAAATTTTATATTTACATTATAATATTACAGAAGTATATAACCTTTGATCTTCTGTCAACAATTCTTAATTCGTATCCTGTTATCCATATAATAGCAGAACTCGGATGACAAATTCCTGTTTTATATTCTTGATATAATTTAGCGAATGATTCACGGCATATTTTCGAATTTGTTGGTTCCGATACTTCAACGCACCCCAAATACTATAGAAAAATAAAAGGTAACATTGTAACAATGTGCTATCTTACACTTTATAAATATATAAGTAACACCACCTATATAAATATTAGTATTTAAATATTTAATGCTATGGTTATTAGTACTTATTACTTATTACCATAGACCATAGACGTATAATATATTATTATATAGTTATAACTTATATTATAATGGTTATAAATTATAATAATTATAATAGTTATATTATACGTCTATGGTCATTACTTATTACTCATTACTTTTTAATTATTACTTACGCCAACGTTAAAAGAACAATTTCCGTCCAAAATACTGATTTCGTCTTGGGGCCATCGATTAATCGTATCATTTACGACACGTTCACAATTTCTTCTTCTACAATTTGTCATTTTATTTTCATGCAATAAATTTTAGACCACAACAAGTCAGCAACGACGATTCGCGGTTGTATAAACGGACTACAGTAGGTTATCTAAATCAAAACTATTAGATTATTATAATTATTATTCTCTGCACGCCATAAGTCATATTAACACGATAAACGGGACGTCCCAGACGTGAGTAGCGGGTACACACTGCACGTCGCAGTAGCATATATTTTTCGAAAATCTAAAAAACACTATAGATACTATAGATTTAATCTATTCTGTATTTCTGTGTAGATACTATGTAGATAGTATACTGTATACTATCTATAGATACCGACCGAGCATTTGTATAGACTATAGACGTCCTTAGGCCAAATGCATAGCGTAGGTAAATATGGGCGTATGGCGATAATGGTTGGAAATTCCAGTAAATCGTATAATTATATTATAATAGGTAATATTGATCGATAATTATCATAATAATCATAGTGAAGCGATATGAATTCTGAAAACAGATTTGAATTTGTCGTCAAGTCTGCTTGAGATCGATTTCCCCACATTTTTTATATTATCCCACAAAATTCTAAAAACGTTATATTAAAAAAGAGTAATTAAAAAATGACCATATATTCAATTTTATTAGAAGTTAAAATCAAAAAATCCAAAATATGGGAAAGTCAATCTCAAGTAGACTTGACGAAAAAATCAAATCTGTTTTCAGAATTCTTATCGCTTCACTATATCAATAGGTACGTTGGAAATAGAACACGTCTAAAATCCTATAATACTGCGCGTGTGTTAGACGAAGACAGGATATCACCGCTTCTAATCCCCTATTAACCCCCCCATTAAACAAATTATTAAAAACCTCTTACCACAATTAATTCAACTTTGATGTAAACTAAATGTAGCGTGTGTGTCCGGATTATCCGAATATACATATACAATATTATACAATCGTCAAATTTATTTCGACTCTTTAGAACCCGTATCTATTGGTACCTACAAGTACTATAATTTTCGAAAATTACATTGAATAGGTCGCTGACCGGCTGGACATACGACATAACGCGATACTCGATTACTATATTATCATACATACCAGCAGCGTATTTAGGAATTGTTTAAGGTAGAGGATACGGTGTATTGAATCACATACGTAAAAGTGGGGCGACGTACCCCCACACCCCCTTAGATGTTTCCTTTATTTTCCTACTTTTACTGTTTGCTGAATAGTGCACACGATATTCTACATTGAACACCAAGTAACATTATTTTTAATTTTTAGTACATCACACAAACATCTTAATTATTTTTAATTAAGTCTAAAATAGTAAAATAAATTTCAATTTTTAATTTACACTCAAAAATATTTTTTGCCATTTAACTTAATAATAAATATAAAATAACCCACCAACAGTCCTTCTATCAACCCCAATAACAAAATAATTTATACAATTAATTCAATACAAAAATAGTAGTATCATCAATATGTATATTTACTATAATAAAAAAATCAAATTTTTATTGTTTAGTGGTTAGTTTTGGCGGCGCAATAACAGCGAGATAGGGGTACTCACATTTTTGTTTATTACCTAGTAACAATTAATTATTTTTTCTTACTATAGTACTATACTATCAAAAATGGAAAAACCGACCATAAATACTATAAAATAATAATTAATACCTACTCAACACGATAAGTGTCTAGGTATATTTACTTATATCTTTATATTATTTAGGATATAGCAAAAAAAAAAAAATTAAACACCAAGGATGGATCTATTCTACTCCCTGCAAATACGCCATTGATACATAGAGCTATATGCCTATATGGCCAAATGTATATTTTTCAGTTTTGACACAGGAAAAATATTTGACGGTTTTGCAGTTGTACAAACTACAAGTTGTTTTATTTACTTTTCTATGGAGTTGTATCTTCGTCAACCGCCGTAGTCGGCATCTGGCACTGTGAAGTATGCTGTAGGGCCGGTGACAGGATGACGTCGTGCGTATTTGCGGAATAAAACAATACAAAGACTTTAGAGTTTAAATCATATAAATGATGAAATGTGGATAGCGATTAGCGGTAAGTATATCACTATATCAGTCATCGATCATTGGACGAAATCGGAAATACGGCGATGATTCGTACGTCGAGCAGTAAGTTGACGTTGGCCGAGATCGTGAAATAAATAATAATTGAACATCAGTCGTAGGTAAATATAGACTGCCATAGGTACCTATGGCAGACGCCAGACAGCAGTACCTAGAGATTTCGAAGAGAAATCACGCGTAACCTGTTTTCTCCTACCTACTCAAGTAACGTAGGTATGATTCGTCTAACGTAGTAACGTGCCACGTGCGTATATCATCGAAATATCGTGTAGATCTAAGTATGATTTTAATTTTTAACTTGGTCAGTATAGGTATATTGTAAAGAAATAATTGTTCTCGTTTTATGTTTGTTTATCATTATAAGTAAAATTATAGTAGTATAGTATAGGCGTATAGTACCCAGTAGTAATTAGTACCTATAAATTAGAATCTAGTGGAGACAGTGGCGAACGCAGGAAAAAATTTCGGGGAGGGGGGGGTTGAATTTTTTTTTTATTAGTAATACATTTGTAGGTCAGTCAGGTCAGATAATTTATATTTTGTTCCTGATATTTCGGGTTAACCCCCCCCCCCTCCTGCGTTAATCCCCGAGTGGAGACTATGACACTGGTCTGTTCTCTGAGGTGTAGCGTAGTTGTAGTGTGTCGCTCGGCACTCATAGCAGCAGTGCAGCTCAGTCTACAAAGACCCTACAGGATGACGATAGGACGATTGGATCTGCGGCGGGACAAATCCCAACGTTCCAAGTCCTTAGTACGCATGCGTCAGGACTTAATATTTTGACGATATAATATTATTACAAATTAATACAAGGTTAATATTAAACATTAGGATACATTAAGATAAGTATATGATACTAAATGTCAACAGATAGGTAATAAAATATGAAATTTATTAGTATTTGATATCTGTAGTTATTTATACATATATTTTGGTATTGAAAATGCCAAAATCAGTTTTCATCACATTTTTTTTTGTTTATGAATCTGTTTTAATTGTGTTTTTAAAATGCCTAATAAATGTGAACTATACAAAAAGGATTATTCTTCAATGCCAAATTTAAATAAACACAAAAAGAAAAAGGTCAGCAAGTGGGTACCGCTTTAATGGATGATGTTCAATCTCAAATCCAAAAAAGGGACAAAAATACATTGCTTGAAATTATACAAAGAGAGGTTATTGTTGGGTCTACAATACATTCCGATGGCTGGTCAGGGTATAATGGACTCTCGGAGTCTCGGACCACGGGTACAATCACTAAGTTGTAAATCATAGCGACAATTTCGTAGATCCAATATCAAAGGCACATACCCAAGTCCCAAAGGATTGAAAGTTTATGGCGGCCTCTGAGGCTGAAAATTATGAAAAATATGTGTGGTACAACTCCAGATTTGCTTCCAAGGTATAATATTAAATATTATAATATAATAATAAAACCTAGGTACCTATATATAATAATATAATAACTATTACAGGTATCTTATTGGAACATGGTGGAGAGGTATGAATAAAAGTGTCACGTTTAAGTATTTAACGCATTTCTGAGGGACATGGAACAAGTATTTTAATATTTATTTATTTATTTAATTTTAATTTTTTTTTATATTTATTATTTTTTTTATTATTATTCGCAACAAATAACGAGACGACGACGAACGCATTGTATATAATAATTTGTAATAATTATATGATATATTACTTATTCATACAAATGTTTGCTCTTCATTAAAACCACTTTTACATCATCCATCATCCCACTTATTACGAGATTATATTGTTTAAAATCTAAATATAATTGTAGTGGCAAAACACGGTAGAGCGCATACTGCAGTCGCCATGTTGTCGCAGTCAAGTGTTGAATTTTCAAACCATATTTTATATGAATAGAACATTTTTATGAATTTTTAACTACAATAAAAACTTCCACATTTTAATGGATTTTGTAAGAATTTAAACTTTAAACGCATATAAAAAAAAAATTCTGACTAACGATTTTTGATTTTTTTTAATTTTGATAAGTACTACTTATGATTAACTTTGTATTAAATGTTCAACAATTGTTGATCAATTCTATGGTTTTAATCAACATTTCTAGAAAAAAAAAAAAATTGAAAATTTCAATTTTCTTTAAGTAGCTCAAAAAACGTCAAAATATTTTGAAAATGATACCATTTGTAGATAATGGCTATGTTAAATGTTAATGCTTGGTTAAAATTTCAAATGTCTTAAAGTTTTTAGTTTTTAACCCATTAAGGGCGACGAAAAATATTTAAAGTACAGTCAACTCGGTGACAATATATTTTCACCTTCACAATAAATCACAACTGATAAGAGTATAAGACAGTATAGAAATCATTGATATGAAACTATGTCGTCAAAATATTAAGTCCTGGTGCATGCGTAGTAAGGACTTCGAACGATGTGATTTGTACCGGCGCAGATCGGCGGATCCAATCATACGATAGGAAGTGCAATTTTAGTTGACACTTGACTGTAGACACATTGACGGAAATTCATGAATATTTCACGAGGAGGGAGGGGGCTAACATCAGTGAGCTTTGGTGGTTTCGCTCCCACACAATAAAAAGTTGTTTTTTTCAATTTAAGATAGTAAAAGGTTATCTTAGGGATTTTATGCCACAGGTCCCTACATTCCTAGTTACTCCACAGAATCCACTGTTTCCGACTATCACTATTTAGCTGGTACAATATTTGGTGTGCTTACAAATCGTGTCCTCTAAAATTCAAATATAAAATAAATCTAAGAAGGGTCCTAGATAATATTCTTACTTTTACATTTTATAATATAGGTGAATTCACTATAATTTAAAAAAAAATAGAGTAAAATGTCCAATATTATTAACATTTTTATTTTACAATAGTATTCTATTTTAACAACAGTCACAAGTTCGCAACACAAATACTATAGCCAAATGAAAATTTAATTTTTATCTTAGATTAAAATATCCACATTTTTTGTTATCGTTGTTCATTTAAAATAAAGTGAAAAACTCAATAGGGGGGGGGGTCATCCCACCATACCACACCATGTGTATGCCACTGCTAGAAAGTAAAAGTACAGAGTACAGATGCTATAATAGAAAAACATAGTGGCGGTTTAAAGGGGGCCACGAGGGTTTTTTTTGTCAACTGTTATGTTTTATAAGTTATAAATTGTTTTCACGATATATGTTCAAAGTTGGGTGCCAGGGGCAGGGCCCAATAATTGAAAACCACACCCGCTCAATGTTAGAAAAACACAATGACGTTTTTAAAGATGAAATAGGACAAATAGGTTATGCCAGTGGTTGTCAACCTTTTTGGGTCCACGGCTCCTTTTGATTTTGAAATAAAATATACGGCTCCCATACGAACATTTAAAATAAACAAATTTACATTTCTTATAATAATTTTAATCTAACTTTATTTAATGATAAACATGTAATTAGGTATTAATAATAGGAAACATTTTTTTACATACAATTAAAAAATTAATACATTAATAATAATTTTAATTTTTAATAGGACGGCTGTGCTTGTTTTTGTTGCATTAAATCATCAAATCGTGGGGTAAATTTTGATAGTGCGATTCTCATTTCCTTTTCGGTATTTAGTTTTCCTCTGTATTTACTTTTTATAACTGCTAAGGCCGAAAAACCCGTTTCACATAAGTATGAAGAAGCAAGGTAATATTTGAAATATTTGAAATTACTTCTGGATTATCACGTTTTCTACTAGAATTCAAAAACTTATCCATAGTTATAACTACTATTATTACAGAAAAAATACACAACAAATAACACAGAACAAAAAAAGATCGTAATAAATATCGGTCGATATACGTAGCCGTAGCGCATATAACACACTGAATACAAAACAGACAGGCGACAGCGGTGTGCGTTTTACAACTGATAGATTATATTAGAGGCAAATCATTAAGTACCTACCTAATTGTAAATAGTAATCGAAATATGCTATTATTCGATATCGCAAACACGGTTATCGACGGTTATCTCACACATGCAACATGTAATATGTATTGGTGCGCCGAAATTTTATTTTTAGTTTCTATTGCGAACTCGGCTCCCTTGATAATAACCGGCGACGCCCCTGGGAGCCGCGACGCACAGGTTGAAAACCCCTGGGTTATGCTATATTATAACAAGTACGAAATCGAATTAAATGTTAAATCGGGAGCAATATCCAAATTCTATGAACCAATTATATCTAACAGTAACCTAAACTACGAGGAGATTCATTCAAGTGTGATTTTTTCACATTATTTCGAAAAATTTTAACTTTTTTGAAAATATTCTTTTTATTTAATTTGTTGTAATTTCAAAACAACATTTTTGAAAAAATATATTATATTTTTACAATTTTTTAAGTTTTTTGCTTTAGTAGCATAATATTATTTGAAGTACTTATTTCAATCTATAAAAATCAAATCTTAGACAAGTCATTCATTAGTTATTTTTTTTTTTTTCAGAAATGTTCTGAATCAACTTCAAATTATGTGACAAAAATATTTTCAAAAAAGTTGAAACTTTTCGAAATCATGAGAGTAGACACTAAATTATATCACTGTATAGGTCATTCTGCTAAATCTAAAAATTAATTAGAAACAGAAATTGATAGACTAGTGAATAAAATAAAAATATTTTTTCCCAACACAAATATTCATGTTAACTTTGATGTATTTAATAGATAGAAATAAGACATTTAGCTATTACAATTCTAGATGTGAAGCATTCACTATAGTAACAATCTTGATATGAAGACAAGTATTACATTTTCATTCATTTTTGAGAAACTGTGATACCAAATTGTCAATAAATAATAATGTTTGAGGTCAGAGACAAACATTTTTTTTGGGAGAAAAATAATGAACAAAACTATTGGCAATAATTAAATACCTTTAATACGCTTGACATAAAAACAATCAATACTTTTTATATTTATATATAATTCATACGACAACAATAATTAAGTACAAAGGTTCTTAGGCATCTAAAAATATTGTCTAAGTTTTCTAATAATATATAATAATATATTTATACCACAAAATATAAACAAAAAGATAAGGGTTTTACAAATATGTCTCGATTTGTTTTAACTTTTAAGTACAATACAAAGTAATAGGTAAGTTAATTCTAATTTGGTCATAACGAAGCCATTATCATATTATTCAGTATTCTACGAGGATTTACTAATTTAAAGTGGTTGGGTAATAGAATTTGTATTAATCCAAGTACTTTTAAGACTAGTAAATCTTTATAGGACACCTTGTATACAGAATACAATATATAATAATAAAATGATAACATAATATTTTTATACTTTTTATAGGCTACTAAAATCACAATAATTGTATAAAATAATTATCTGTTATATGTACGTCTTTTACTTATTTATTATTAGTCGTTTTCATAAAAATTTGGTTGAAAAACGAGAATTATTTTTAATTGCACTTAAGCCATTTAAAGACAATACTGTAATTTCAATACTTAATACATTATGTCTAAGCTCTTTCGTACATATTACTATTCTCTGTCAAAAACATAAACAACATATTACATCTATTTACAGTTATGTAAGTATGTATAACATAATAATGTTCACTAATATATATATAATTAATGATATACACATGTCCCATAATACAAACACCAATCCTGCCCAAGTGGATATTCCAAATAATAACAACAATAAATATTAATCGTATACCAATAACATAATAAGGTGGTGCATGATTATTGATTAGAGTATGTAGTAATTAATGGTTAATAGGTATGACAAATATTTTAAAAATTGAGTTTTAACCAAGTGTTAGCTACTTAATATTTTTTTTTTACAGGTATAGTTGCTTTTAGGCATAACAAATAACCAGTTAGATAAATTACATCTAATCCATACATGATTAACATTATGCGTTTATATTTGTTTTTAATAATAATCTATACATAATAATATTGTTTTTAAAAATAATTTTTAATCATAAGAAAATATAATACAAACTAAAATACTAACAAGTAATACATGTATATATATTAATAATGAAAAGCATAATTTTATTCTTCAATATTGATACTACTGTTATTATGATATTTTCAAAATTATAATATACAGAAGTATTAGTATTTAATTCTCGTATTTTCTATGAGAGCAATAAGGATTATAATAACATAATGTTACCACAGATACTCATGTACAGTATATACAATAATAAAAATAATAAAAATAATAATAATAATAATAATAATGATAATAATAATAATAATAAACATTGTTGTGTATCAATAGAAAAAAAAATGCAGTCTATTGAATACACAAATATCACAGAACACGCAATCCCTATTCAGTACGCGGCTATAAGCATTTTTTTAAAATCATAATATAGTTTTAGGTTGCCTTATAACTGGGAAAGTGTTTGACTTTTTAAACCGAAAGCGAAAGTAAAGAAGTAACATCTATATATAATATGTGAAAAGAGGGATGTAAATAACTTAAATATTATTGTTTAGATAACTGTAAAGACGACTGAAAAACAGTCTTGTGCCAATAAAGAGGTAAAATGAATACAAGGTGAATAATTTTCAATCTAACAGGTATATAGAAGAATACTTTATCAACATTTTGATCTTAGAAAAATATACATTATGTACATTTATGCTTATGGTTATAGATAATCATTAAATAATACTTGGGTTAAAAATATTGGCAAATACTTAAGACTTGTTTAAGAATCTATACTGTTTGTTTACTAATTGAGAGTTGGTTTGTACATTATGAGAAGTTCATTCAGTAAAATGTTATAATTTTATAACCTATTAAGTTTTATACTTGAGTATATAAATATAATTTATTATTAATAGTTTTCAAAAATTGAAATATAATAACTTTTTTGAACTAAAAGTAAATATAATACATATATTTAATTAAAATTTTTTAATACAACTATTTGATTCAATTAGTTGTTAAAAAATAATAACCTTTTGTAGTAGTGAATTGTTTTCCATTAGCTATATGTGTGCGATAAGTTCAAATTCGTTGGTACCCTTAGCTGTCAATATTTATATCAACTCAAAATTTAACATAAAATATTATAATATACTAATTATTTTAATGTTAAAAAAATATTGATATGTTTAGGTTGCAAATTAATGTATATAAACATTATTTGATAATTTAATTTAAATTCACTGTGCATGAATATTAAGTTTATGTTTTATGTTTAGTTACAGAAAAATATAAAAAAATATTAATAATAGTTTATGCAATTATAGCTTGACCATATTTATTGATAACCTTGTAACTCATGACTAAATATATTTTATTTAAGTACTTCTTGAAACTAGAAATGATGTTGAGTTAATAACTTTTTTACAGATATTTTTATAAGGATACTTTTTAAACATAAAATAGAAACTATTATTATAAATGCACTTAGTATTACTTAGGTTATTAAATAAATAAATAAAAATGAAGTTTACTAGTACTGAAAACAAATAATTATGTTTGATCAAGTCAAATTTTGATTTTTTTTTTTCAAAGATAGTACATATTACACTAGATCAATTAATAGCATCAATATGAAGTTTTGCTAATATTCATTTTGAACACTAATTGCACAATCATGAATCCAATCTTATATAGTATTATGGTAATCGCATATTCCATTTTTTTAATTAGAAATGTAATCTTACTTTTTATTATTCAAACATGATAATTTTGAGAACTAATCACATTTGAACTTCAAAAGTTTTTACAGTTTTACTTTGGTTACTTGATATTGGGCTACTTAAAAAAGGATTTGTATTTTGTTTTGGGGCAATATAGTTAGGGTCAAATGGATTGGCTGAAATATTATTAAATGTGCGATAAACATCTTCAGCAGTGTCTAAAGAAAATGCACGACTGTGTGTTGCTAAATGTGGATTTCTTTTAGGTGTGACTTGGGGCTCCATTGACTGTAACGTAACTGCTGCCACTTTACCTAACCACTGTTCTGGCCTTGGAAGTGACGATGGTGGAGTAGCGGGTGGAGTTGGTGGTGTTACTGCCTTGTTGTTAACATTCCATAAACTGGAACCCGAATCAAAGCCTTCATCTTGTTGTGGGCTAATACGACACTCTGGTTTTGGAGTAGAAGGGTTACTTTGAGTTTCTGATGATAATGTGGCTTTTTTTGATATACTAGCAAGAAATGCTTCACTTCCAGTAATTGGGCCTTGTTTAAAATTGTTATCTAAAAAATATACACATAATATATAATATAATGATACAAAATAATATGTTCGAGAGACGACAATGATTAGTTTGTCTCCTGCACAAGACATATACCAAAAATGAGTCCATATAAATAGGTCATTAATTATTATTAGGAAGTGATTTTTAGAACTAGATCACTGATACATAGATATTAGAAAACAACATTTTCAAGGGCATCTCTTAAATATTTTTTTCATAATATGTACTTATTTAAAATATTCATCAAAATAATAGGTTTAACAATAGTTTACAGCAGCAGTTCTCATACTATGGTACGCGTACCACTTGTGGTACACGGTAGACCATATGGTGGTACGCGTACCACTTGTGGTACACGGTAGACCATATGGTGGTACGCAAAAGGCCCCACATAGTAGTAGAACAGAGAGTAAATAAATATTTTTAATTGTGTTTGAAACAGTCAATAGATAAATATAAATAAGTTGAAAAAAATATTAATCTTTACAATGTATGACTTACAATTTCTATGTAACCTTAACTAACAATAAAAAATCTTTGATAGAATTATCGTCTAATGAAAGTTTGAAAATGGAATTCACTAAATTAGAACTGGTTATGTTTTGGATAAAAATTAATAACTAATATCCAAAAGCATTGTTATTTTTATTACCATTTACAACTACTTATCTTTGTGAAATTAGTTTTTCTTTAATGCTCGTAGTAAAAAACAAGTTTCCAAATAAATTGAATGTCGATTCAAATTTGTGCCTAAAATTAAGTACGATAATTGAACAAGATATTTCATCACTGATATCAAACTTACAAATCCATTCTTCTCATTGAAAATGTATTATTTATTTGTTATTTATACAAATTGTTTATTAATACATATTTAATTTAAAAAACTAATACATTTCTTATTAATAAACAAAAAATAATTATATTGTAGTATTTTACTGCCTTATTATTTGAAATAAATGTACTGACATTTTGGATAGTTCTATTTTTTGTCATAAGTGGTACGCAACAGATTAATAATACACATGAGTGGTAAATGAAAAAAAAAGTTTGAGAACCGCTGGTTTAGAGTAATATACAAATTTTAATGTTAAAAATATGTACGAAAAAAAGGACTATGATGATTGTAAAAAAGTTATATTCTTTTTTTATGTAGTGTTCAGCTTTAAAAGTTCATCCAATAATTTACCCATGTAAATATATTTTTTGCTTTGTTGTACCTTGTATGGTAAGTGCATAGGCGGAAATTTGGTGAAAATACTGGGGGGGCTGAGCATTAAATTTCTCATTGTACCCAAGGCCGTATCCAGAAAAAATTTTCGGGGGGGGGGGGTCCAAAATCTGTAATATTTATGTTGGTATTAAAAATAAATATTTATTTAGTTAAACATTTGTACACTATTTAGGAAATTTTGGGGGGTGTCCGGACCTCTTGGACCCTCCTCAGATACGGCCTTGATTGCACTTATATAGGCACTAATGTCCTAGTCGCTCACAATTATTTATTTCAACAAGACAATTTACAAAGTTTGACATACTAAACAATTTAACCATAATTCAGTACAAAAACAATAATGTGCCTTACTTTGAACATTATTATTTCTAAACAAAAAAGGATTAAAAATATCATATTATTACGTAATTTCATCAAAACCGGGACGGACGCTCGACGCGACGCGGACGACTGCTAATAAACAACCAATGCGGGTGTTATTACTTATTAGTTATTAACTATTATTAATATTACATTAATTATGATCTTTCCAAGTTATGACAATTAACAATAAGTTTGTAAAATCTTACTAATTTAATTTAATTTTTATCATAGAATATTTATTTATAATTTATTTTGTAATCCAGATTTTAAAAATGCATTTTTCAATTATACTAATTATTGTATATATAGTCACATTAAAATTGTGATGGCCAGGGGGGGCTAAGTCCTGTACTTTAAACTTCTGGGGGGACTTAGTCCCCTCTAGCCCCCCCGATTTCCGCCTATGGGTAAGTGGCAATGTGAGAAACAAAGATAACAAACATATTGATATGGTGTCTTCATTTTATGTGTTATATATATAAGACAAAAATTAAAAAATGATTTTACCTATACTTTTTGGATCGTTTGATTTAAATTTCTCAGGGAAATCGTCATTGGCTGTACTATTTGTAAGAAACGCCAATTCTAATGACATTTGTTGACACATAGCTGTTACTTGATCTGTTGTTGACATTGGTTTTTCACTTCTAGGAGAAGCTTCAAGTATAGGACTTACTAAAATAAATACAAATATTGTTACATATTGTTATGTTATTCATATTTTAGACTTTCACTCTGTACCTGGAGTATTCATTTGTAGAAGCTTATTAGTAGAAGTACGGGAATTTGCTGTTGGTTGTAGACTCATTGATCTTGTTCTTTCTAAATTAGAAGGTAATTCAGATATTCTAAGCGACAACTGCCTTTTAAATGGAGATGCTTGATTGAGTTGCGTAAACCCACGAAATGATCCTTGTCGTTGTAACATTGACAATGTAGCATGCGGTCTTTCGATTGCATTGGTGCTGACTTTTGGTGTTGTGGGGTTTTGTTGCAATGGTTTTACTGTTGTTGGTATATCTAGAATAATTATTATATTCTTATATTACTCAGGTAGTAATGATTGCTTAACTAATTTTTAAATTACTTTTACCAATTAATAAATAGAAATGATCTTACGCCCACAGTTACTGAAATAAAATATATACCTTTATTTAACTGAAGAAAAGGAGGAGGTTGTGGTGGTGCATTCAGAGGAATATTAGGTTCAGATTGTTGTTCAGTTAAAGATGGAGTTCTAAAACTGCCAGTTCTTGTAAAAACAGATGTTTTTGGATCATAGTTCATTGTAACAGAACAATCTTCTTCTCGTTTATTTTTTCTTATCAGACATTCTTGAAAAGCACATCCAACAGCATGACTTAATCGATCACCCTAATAAAATTTCATAATTAATTTAAATGTAAAATATAAAATGTCTTATTTTACATTTACCGATTCTTTTAGAGCTACAAAACCATGACACATCCATCGACGAGTTAGTCCGTCTCTGCATATGTATGAAAATCCCTTTTCATGGCTCCGGTCTGGGGCACAGAATGAAACTTTTTCAATTGTTTGATCTACTATCAAACCCTGAAAATTGAAAATTGTATCACAACAATTTTATAACATTTTAAAAATTATTTACTTTAGTTTCTTCTTCTACGACACGCAGTCCATCTCCTGATATGTAAAATATAGCTCTGACTGGTCTGCGGCGTGATGCCTACAAAAACAAAACAATTAAAAATCATTGTTTATGTTAATAAATAGGTGATAACATTACCCTAAGTGTTTTTAAAGCTTCTTCGCACACTTCCATTCCTCTCGATTCAAAGACTTCGACACAGCCCAAATACTGTAGGAACAAAAATATATTACTAAAAATTTTCTAAATGTTATTAAACTACCTATATAATTGCTATTTCAATTATTAACTAATATAAAAACTGTTTTATTTTTATTTAATATATAGGTGTTTAATTAATTTCTATCAAATCTTTTTAGTATTGGTAATTGCAAGACATCTAATTATGTGTAAATACTGTACATTTTAATTATATTATAATAATCATTAATCCTACCTCCACAAGGAAGTTCATTCCACACTCATCTTCAGAACACATTATTTTCCCCTACAGAGAATCCAAATTTAATTTCTCCAACTCCATAATTTATAAACTCTATAAGTTTGATCTATTATCTACATTAGATTTTGTGTATTGACTGTATTATTCTAATATTTATGAAATGTACATCTCTATATATTTTTAATGTAATACTTAAGACAAAGAAACGAAAATTTGATTTTACGATGCTTTTTTTTTAATAAAATTCAAATCGGAAATGATTTGAAACACAATTTACCTTAACGTGAAAGGAACATATCCCAGCCCGGACTTCAGCCTCGTCCATGGCCCACAAATGAGGCTTAGGATTAGAATGATGGCCCGGCGATCCGGCGGTACTTCCTAGATCTTTACGGCGTCTGAAACTGTCTCGAAAACTCCGCCGTAATCGGTCCATTTTAGACGGCGACCGACCACTCTAAAAAATTAAAAAGAAAAAAATTAATTCGATTATAATTAATTATTGGCACATTCGACTTTTTTCATAATATAATATATCTGCAAATACACAATGGCAATATTTGTGATGACGAGCTCAACATTCGACTCGACATTGTGACATTAATTATAACAGATTGTATCTTAATCAATAATATTAAAATGATATGTATTGATGTGTAGTTTGTATGCTATTAACGGACGAATGAATAATCGAAACGAACTACACATAACACATGCATTTTATACACGTCCGAATAACATAAAATCGTCATTATGATTTTCAAGCTGTCGGATTAATTTTTATAACACTTGTTAAACAAGAAACTATTGGAAAATAAATGGTCGGAACGTGCATATTTGGAAAAATTGTCTTCTGAATTGTATTCACCTGAACTATCTGATTTGGAAATATATTTTGATGGTAAAGAATTTACTCCAAAACGTATTTCATTTGAAAAGTATTTACTCGAAAATGTATACCGTAACCCAAAAATATACCTACCTACATTTCCAATTTTCTGAGCAAATACGATTCTGACAAAATATTGTTCAGTAAATAGTAATAGGTACCATAATATTACAGTTCCAACAACATATACATTTCAAACAGATTATGATTTCAAATTTTTATGATTTAATAAAAATACAAAAACGACAATAATAATATGTTTCCAACGAAATATTTTTAAAATAAATAAATATGGTTCTAAACGAATAATTTTTCAACTTTTTATGCACGTGACATTTTATGTTTTGTTTTTATTATACTACCCGGCGATGCTGTATACAAATGAGTTGGGCAAAAAAACTATAAATATTTATTATAACCATTAGTTTATAAGGATTATACCATCCATGAATAAAAATGCATTAATTTCATCAAATATATATTTATTGAATGTGTTAATTTAAGGACTAAGATAATGTAACATATTGATGAAAAAAATATGAAAAAACTAGTTGATGAAATTAATCATACGCTATGATTAATTTTGATCAGCTTTATTTTTATTAGCTTTAGAGGATATTCTAAATAACTATTACAATATTCTATTGATCCATACATCAATTTAGTGACAAATTCAGTAAAATTCATGAATTTTTAACAATAGATATAAACTTATACAAACTTATAAGTTTTAATCATCGGTTAATCTCATCTGCTATCGTTTGACGAACACTGGCTGTGTAATATAATACATATTAATATAAACCTAATAGTCGATAGGTGCACCTAATTATTCTTGTTTAAACTTTTTAACATAATAACGCAATGGTACGAATACAAGATGTCAATGTCGTAAACGAAAATAAAAACTCAAAACCTCAACACCGAGCACGAGAGTAAATATTAGACTGTACACAATCGTAATTTTATATGTAACATTTTTCACTTTTTTTGGAATACTTCGAAGTATAAATATTGAATTTTAAACGAGTAGTTTATCAGTTATAAGTATTTAAAGTTCCGATGAGTGTAGTGGAATGGTACAGGGGTACCCCGCAAAACGTTGGTCCACTATTTCGTTTATCGCAGTTTTAAATACTTAATAAACTGATAATATACTAGTAAACTAATTGTTTAAAGTTAAATAACTAATCAACTGCTCTTCCAAAATTCAATTTTTATAGATTTAAATACTCCAAAAAATATTTTACTTAAGAATATAAAATTAAAAATCTATGTTGTCATTCAAAAAAATAAAAAACTTAAAATTATGTGAAATAAATATTTACAAGTGTCTTACGTTAAGAAGTTAAGTGGATCACCCCGTATATAATTACTTAAGTAATTAGGTAGGTATAAACATCGTGCGGCGTTCAAAAATAAGAAGTGTCGTTCATCGTGATTTTGCAATGCGATGGGTGGGGGCTCATTATGTAACTATCTTTAGACAACGCTCGAGAACATAATATCCTATACACTTATGTATTATAAATTATAATTCAACACTACGCACTAAACAGTGTAAAGTGCATAATTGGCATAATATTAAATCACAAATTAGCCATAATAGTCGAAATATTTTATGATTAAATTTAATTAAATTAATGTTCCCGTTCTTTTTTATCGCCAGACCGTGTCTTTGCTGCTCCAGAAACTGTTCATAAAACGTCTTTAGATCTGAATTGAACACTGAACGATCATATTTTTCGTTATCGTACTATTACATTATGTTATTTAACATTTAACACCGGTATCGAAACGTCGCGCGTCGACTCCTAAGCCAATATTCGTGATTTTTCTCATTAATCTATCTCGAACCGATAAAATTACATATTCGTCCGATTAATGCATACATATCATGTTATTAATAAGAGTTTTAACGAATGTCATGACAGCATAATAGACAATAACGTATCGTTTATCGGTTTAAATACGATGTTCTCGAAAGCGCAATTAAATCATTAACGTTTATCAACACTTGAGAGTTGAGATGCTTAATAACATAATACTAATAATATATGTGTACACACAAATCGATAACGTGTTTAGCTATTAATGGAGATAATGATTAAAACTGTATAAAGCGATGCAGACAACCAGACCCGAAATGACAATTATAAAGTATAAAGAAACAGTTAAAACGTACCTACGTAATATTTTATTGTCTACAAATATACGATACACACGCAAGTACCTTATATTATGTTGGCTCGTTATGGCATTTAGCGTTCCGTCTGCGAGACGGGTCCGAGTTGAAAAATCGTAATGATAACATTAGCTACAGTCGATAAATAAATATTATTTCGACTACATTTTATGGTAAACGGGCGAACCAAAAAAAAAAATATATATAATGAATTCGCAGTTGCGATAACGTCTTGTGGACGATCAGCATAGTTTTTTCGAAACTCTAGCTCAAAAAAAAATCATCTTACATTATTTCGTGTACTTATGTACGGAGTGCTCGAATTGGGAAATTGAAAGAAAGGGAACTCAAATAGAAATTGAAGAAACAGCGTTCCAACTTAACATTAATTTAACACTAACCCGTGGGGGGCTTAGTCTTCCACACCCCCTAATTACTACCACCATTAAATTAAATTAAATAATTCTTAATATAATTTATTACTTTTGAATACATTTTGATAATTTTACACTTTTCATCATTTCAGACTTCAACTTTTTCCTAGTTGTTTAAAAAGAAAAAATTCATTATTATACTTCTTAATTTCCTATTCAATTTAAAAACGTATAGGTACATAATAAGATTAATAAATATAATACATTTTTAACACTAAATAAATAGCATAGTAACTACTAATTTCATATTAGCTATAGTATGTTAATTACAAATCCCTTTATAAACAATTTATAATTTTATAAATATTTGTTATCATTTATAACAACATGCAATTTTTATATTTTTAACAAATAACTTTGATAATTTTATACAAAAAAGTCAGATAACTGATAAGTTTATATTGAAACCAGATTTAAATTTAAATTGTTGTCAAACTATCAATAATTTTAATTTTGATAAAAAAAAAAACCACAACATTTTTCCGTTATGAGTTAGGCAGTGGCAGTATCTATTTAATATTTTATAAAATTGAATATAATAGTATTTAACAGTTGTGCAGCTAACTTTTTGCCAGCTCTCGGATATATGGCATGGTATGGTATGCAATATGTTTATTTTGGAACTTATTTGGTTAACAGATGCAGATGAATCAAACAGTTTTTCCTCAATTTTGTCAAGAATAAAATTAACTATCTTCATTCTATACTTCATCACCTGAGGTATTCGATGATACCAATATCTAATGGTTGGATTAAGGATGTCGAATTTGGTGGCAAGAATTCTAAAGTGATGTTTTTAAGTTCAATGTTTTTTTGTGTGCAGCACGCAGTTATCAATGAGAAGAAGTATGGACCTAGATTTTGCTTGCAATTCCTTATCCCATTCACACAGCTAGTTCGAAAATATAATTAGTCATCCATGAACTTGTATTCGCATGGTAATGAACTGGCATTTTTTTGATGGGCAGATTTTTAAAGCATCGAGTTTTTTAACTTTTCCCCACTTCTAGCAGCTTTTTCTTAACACTCCCAGTCATATTAACATAACAAAACTGTAATCTTCTCCATTGCTTTTTTCGAATCGGATAGCACGTCCTTTTTAAAACATATAAAGAACCGTTAGGTGTCGCTCGATAATATTAGTTAATTCATGTGCATTAATATATGTTATCTGGACTAAAGTCGTTTAGAATTTTTTGTAACCTGACGACTTTTCAATTATTAAAGGCGGATACATTAACACTTGCTTTTTTACCATGCGCAAAACTGATTGTTACCTTTTTTCTGGGATAATTCTTCGGCTTTACATTTAAACATTGGCCTAGAAACGCGAAAACCACGACTTGTTCTCAACGAAAACCATTTACTTAAAGTTTTGTAAACTTTGGGATCTTTTCCTTCCCGTTTAAGTTTTTAATTGACTGTTTGAGTTAAATTGAAGTTTCCACGTAAAATTACTTTTTCTTTGAGCAGTTTCACCACCGTTGATTTTGGAACGCATAATTTTTTGGTGATTTTACGTTGTAAGTGCCCGGAGGAGGCCATTTCACTTTGACCAAAATCTCTATTTTTCCTTGAAGGAAAGATCTTTTAGAGACATAGTGTCACGTTGAAATTCACGTCAAAACTGAAATGATTATTATTGAGTTAGAGAGAGAAAGCTACGTGTACCGTTTATTGCTTTATTTTTATCGCTCTTGATACACTCCTAAACATTTAGTCAACAAAATCCTAATAAGGTTTAAATGGTAATGCTTTTTATTACTTTTGATAAACACAATCTCATAGATACAACAAAACCCAATTATATTAGTCGTTTTTACATACATACCTATAATGTATGTTCTATGATAAAATAAAAATGTCCCACATAAACCGCATCAAGTGCCCATATATGCGGTTCTTTTAACCTTGCTAACATTTTAATTAGGACCCGACCATTTTGCCCATATTACGCGGAATCCACTGTGCTTAAATTTCGACGTGATACAGCATGCGATTGACCAACGATTGATTTTTTCACATTCTTGATATTGACTATTATTGTATTCGTGTACAAAATAAAAATTAGTTTCACTTAATTTTTCATTGTTTTGCACGTTTTTTTTTATTCATCGAACATTTTCTCCGTGATAATATCCTATCTATTTGTAGCAGTTTTTTTACACCAAAAAAATTAAGTCGGTTTTTTTTCCAACCACCACTCGTATTTTATTATTAACCGTACCTTTATTATCTATTCCGTAGACGAGTGGCCCACTCAATGGAAAATCAAACGTATGGCGGGCAGCAGCGAGCTATATATATAGGTAGGTATTATAATATTATTATATAACTGCACGCATCACGCACCCCTTCGCGGCGGCCTCCTAAAGCAATATGATATACATATTATATAAGTTTTATAATAGTATGATATTTTATGTCTGTATACATGATACGATACTGCACATGTATATTATATAGTTATGGTGCGTTGACCGGCGGCGGCGTCGTCACCGTCACGGTGTCGTTTTTGTTTTGTTTTTTTTATATTTTATTGGGTTATACCATATACTGTGGCACACGGTGCACAGCAGCAGTTATCGCTAACAGAAGAGATCAGTGCGAAACGACGATGACCGTGGGATAAACCCCTTGGGCGGATCGCTTCCGCGTTCACGCTCGGCAGAGCGCGAATATTTCCGAATGTTATTTTACATAGTGTACACAAGCAAACCGTACATAGGTACAATCAGTGGCGTATTTGGAGAGGGCGACTTCTCTCTCCTTATTCCCTAGTTGATTTGTTTGACAGTACGAATCCATGTTAGGTAATAGGTACCCATAGGGATGATAGAATGTGTACATACATGCTTTGTCTTATACTAACTGCGATCAATAAAATCGAGCCGCATGTTTGACATGCCTGTTGTAGATCATAGACATTTAGGACAACTATATAGCCGACTATATAATTTGTTATTGAAGTCGCGGCCGCCATATGCCTAAACGGCAATGTTTACACTTTTATATGATAAACGACAAGACGTTAAACGTTTAAACACGTTTTTGTCTTTATCAATTAGCATTATCACATAAAAATGTAAACATTGCCGTTTAGGCAAATAGCTAGAACAAACTCAAAACATTGCATGATGGCTGTTGTATAGTAGTCGACTATCTAGTTGTTCTATATGTCTATGTTGTAGATATACAACCGTGGACACCTCCGGCATATCATAAAATATTTTTATACATTAAAAATCATGGAGAAGAACATTGACAGATTCAAAACAGCGGTCTCTATAGGTGGGACACTTTTTGTATTAGAATCTATACACAATACGCGTTCCATGTACTCAGTTCATGGCCGTATTCAGGGGGAGGGTTTTCAGGGTTCAAACCCTCCCCGAAATGTCATCAGTAGAGCTAGGATTTATATGCAATAAAAAATTGTCAAATATGCATTTGATTTATTAAAAATATGCAAAAACATGCAACAAAGAAAATATGTGATTAACTATGACACAAAATACAAAAATTAAATTTTTAAATCCTAAAATGTTAAAAATATTACTATAAACTATTAATGTTATTTAAAAGTATTACATGAAAAACAATGATGTGATATTTAAAATTTTCAAAAATGAAAGACCTTCTTTCAGATCTTAGTATGTTTTTATACTTGCTAAAACTACGTTCAACATCACGTCATGAAGTAATTTTTGCGCTTTCAATTTTCCCTAGAGATTGTAATGAAAATCTTCATCCAGATTACTTCCATTTTTACACTTTACATATCTACTATACCGGTATAAATACTTGAGTATTTTTTTTTTTGTACTTATAATATTCTATTTTTGTTTTTTACCAACCACCACGGTAAAAATATAACATAAAACATGCATTTTAGGTGTTTATTGTTAAAATATGCAATAATATGCATTTTATTCAAAATATTATGCAAAATTATGAAAAATAAAATAACCACCATTTGCTTCATCATGTCGTAATTCGTGGACATTTCAAACAAAAGTAGTAATCAGAAATTGCAAAAAAAATATGCCAATGCATATAAATCCTAGCCCTAGTCATCAGTCATCAAAAATATTTCTATTGAATTTCCTCGATAATTCTAATTGGTACCTTAAACAATGACATGGTTATATTAAATTAAAATTCATAAAAATGATGTTGTAGTTTTATATTATAATGAAAGTAATGAACCCCCCCCCCCCCAAAAAAATGAATCCTGGATACGGCCATGACTCAGTTCACTGATTTGCATAGTACTAGCTTACAAATAAGTAGGGAACATTATGTAATGTCTGTAATGTAGAAGTAGTTTCTTGTTTGGAATAGAGAACAGCATCGCTAGGCGTTAATAAGCTTGTTGAAGTTTAGATGTTGAGTGCGACCACCAAGTTAATGATTTGTTCACATTACTCCAAGATACTTGATGGTCAGCTTCCAAGGGATAGAAACATAGTTGAAATTGTTGAAATCGAACAAAAATGTTGTGTCCCGGAGGACCGAGACACTTTTCCAGGCGACGTAAGGTTTTTTTTAACAGCGTAATATGTAAGCACAGAAAAAACAGCAAGTAATTTTAAAAGCACAATATTTCGCTGGGCCTCCTGGTAACCAACTAATGAATATGACACGTAACATGTATGGAATCTATAAAATGTTAACTTCCCAACATATTTTCACCATACAGATAAAATGAGTACCTAGTTATAAATGCGATAATAGTTGTCTTTTCAGTATCATCATTTATCGTAAAGTTGTTTGTAGATAGCCATTGATTAGTCAACCATGCCCATGTGTAATATATATTATATGTATACTAAATGTACAGACATATTATGGCTATACATGTGACAGTAGTGTTGTTACTGAAGCGATAGTCTAGTTATACTGTAGTAACTAATGAGTAATGACTATGTGAACTGATGACTGATAACATGTGAATAATTAGCTACCTACTACCAATTTTGGCCAGCAACAAAAAAAAAGTATAGGCTCATTTAAGTCAGTCTATTATACGACGCATTGTCACAACATATTATACAGTCAGATGGACTTAAAGCAAATATTCGTTGATATGTTGTTATAATACAGTCGTCAACTCTCAGCACCTTTGAGTTCAAGGGGAAAAAATGTCGAGACATCATCAAAAAATAGATAGTGTTATGCGTTCAAAAAATAATTTTTTATAATTGAGATTTCAAGGTTAGATTTATCTCTACTACTACATAAAATTGTGAGGGGTTTTCTACGACCGCGCTAACCGTTAAAGCTACTGAACCGAACTTTTTTTGTTGCTATTTATTTGAGATTATGATGATAGGTATTTAAACACAAATTAATTAAACACATAAGAGTATAACACTGTTTAATTGTTTCTCCTGCACGGATATTTGTTAAAAATGTATTAAACCACTAATAGGTCCCGTTTAGCAAATACCCATTCAATAATTGTATTGCATTCTTGTCGTATTTGACGAAAGGACAAGTGCGTACGAAGAGCGCATACAGTACTCGCTGTCGTCGCCCGTCACGTACCTATATAAGCTATATATATTATGCACTGAAGGGGAGATATACCTTTCAAGTACCACTTATGTTATAATAATATACACGTATTATAGGTAGTGTTCGTTGTAATGTTTATATGAACACATTATATTTTGTAATTTTTTTTATTTTTAGTGTTGTTTAAAAATAACAAAAATCAACCAAGAAACAGAGTGGCCAGTTAAGCAGTCACGGAGTCCCCCTTATATTATTATTACCTATTAGGTACCCGCTAAATATTTGTCGAGCTTCGGAGCTGTAGTGTGTGTACACTGTTTACCACATCCGGGTGTGTAAGTGTGTTCAAACTTTACTCGCGTCTCGTATTCGTTTTGAAAGTATATCTGTTTTAGATATTTCATTACACAACCACTGAACGCAGTATATGTATATATGTGTATTATATAGATCGTTAACATTCCGTATTTCCATATTATATTATTAGAACGTCGAGAGTAGAGACAGAAACAAACACGTTTTAGCAGTCTCTCATAACTGCATATACGATATATTATACCATTTGTAGGTTTTATTTCTATAAAATAGATAAGATTCGACTGTGACATTATAAAACGTTTAAACACTTTAAACGCACAATTTATATACACACATAAGACAAATACATTATGTTATACTGTATTTTTTCTTCTCTAAAAGTCTGCTACATCAGCTTAAAACGCGAACGACGCGCTATACTTTCACCGATCCCATATTATATATATAATGTATACCATGACGTACGAAGGATAGTTGACCTGTCTATAAATGTGTATATATTTATAGTAATAAGCAATAGCGTACCGCAAGCGCGCGATACATAATAATATAATATAATATAATATAATTATTCACCAGCTTTCATAAAACTAAAAGGTACCTACTTCAACGATGGGAATAAGATCGGAACTGCGCGCGTGTAAGGGTGGAGATCGTTTTCTCGTTTTTTCATTGGAAGGTTTTTTTTTTTTACTCTTGTCCAAAACGGAACAGTCCTATTACAGTGATAATAACAACAACAGCCACCGCGATAAGGGTTTTATTTTTATTTTTTAAACTCCTACTACTCAAAGTTCCCACGAGCTATCTCCGGGTTGGCAGACGATTGAGTATAAAAGAGTATCAAACACGTGTCGCGTACGCGTGCGGCACTGCTGCAGCATACGACCGCATGCAATTTCCGCTTCTAACATATATTATATAATGTTATGGCTTTTATTGCACGCGTTGGCCGACGTTCCGACGGATTAGTGCCAAAATCCCAGTCCACAGTACTGTACACACGTATAATATACTCAATCGATAACTAACGAAATAATAATATGCATGAAACAGACGAAATTATATACATAGGTACTATATAGACAATCTAGGATTACGCACTTAACGACGCTGCTGTTGAATACGACGTGTGTGCATTATATTATTTTGTAGTGTTTGAAACGGGAAAACGGTAACATCTGGTTAACATGCCGTAAATACGCAGCGCGTTTAATGTATTTATCGGAATGGTGATTTTTCACAAGAAGATTACTGCTGCGGTCTCTTGGTATATATTATATTAAACAGCAGATCGAGTCGATTGCTCTTGGTAAAACTAAATAGTCATAAATCTATTTTATTCATAGTTATACATCCATTCAAAGTTATAAAAAACGTGAAACATAAATATTAAGTACATCATTTTTTTTTTTTTTAATTCAATCTACAGACATATTATGCCGGGTCTAAATATAATATTATACACAATATTTTTTTGATATCTATACGTAGGTAACATGTTGTTCGTGCATAAAATAATTCATAAATTCATCATTTATGATAAATAAAACATTTTACACTTTAGTGTATAAGTATGTACCTATGTATGCATATTGTCTACCTATCCGGACATCCTGTTTATACATTTATACATGACAATAAACGAGAGGAAAGACAAAATCGACAGGTTTCTGTACATTATTATAATGTTACCTACCTATATCTAAATATATAAATATATAACAAACTATCATTGTTCTTTATGGTTTTTATACGTTGTCGAACATTTAAATAATGCAATGTGATATTTTTGTGATAAAACGTTAAGATAGCCTGTAGGTATAATTGTATAAGTGTTTTATTTTTTATTAATTCACACGCAACGGTTATAGTGACACGGTAGGCAAAAAAACTGTGTGAAAATACCAGGAAAGTGTCTTTTTTTGGTTTGGACCCTTAGCGTCTATCTCAAAACATTAGAAATGCATCTGTTCGGATTCCCATAAGAGGGGGGCTCGCCAACAACAAAAAAGAACCATTATGATACGTATATATATATATATCGGTGTCTTCAGGACATGGGACAGAAATGCTACCTGCCGTATGAATGGCGTGTGAAAAATTATACAACCAAACTAAATTATATCACATGAGCATTAGTGTATTATAACATAATATATTATATACATCTATAAGATATGTATAATTTTAAGTCCCCTCCAATAATATTGTAAATTGTGTCTCATATTATGGTGTCGACCACTGGCGGCTGGTATTCTTTCAAATCATAACCGCGTGTAAGGTGTTAATATATGACCAAGTATATACTATATAATTGGTAATTAAACTAATTACCTTATGTACCCACCTACAACGCCAAGTCGCCAACTACCTTATTAATGTCAACGAGCAAATATGGATACGCGGTAAATCAAATTAGATAATGATATTTTTTTTTTGCATTATGGCGAGCCTGCAATACATTATATTATAGTCGATGGAATAAACATTACATATTATTATTATACAGACATACTGTAAATATTATGATACTAAGTATACATGTCAATTAAAAATGTAACTATATGACAATATCGATTAAAATTTCGCAGTGTTCGTCGAATTTCATTATACATACTGACGTAAATTAACATAATTGGACATGATTTATCGTTCAAATAAAATTTCTGTACGCCAAAATGTGCAATAAATTATTCACGTAGGTGTAATATTATTACTTATTAGTCTTACATTTAAATCGCGATTAAAACTAGACTATAGATCTGACTGGTACACGGAGCGGAACAAATTTCCTGTATTAGTGTTCGTAAACATTTACTGCACGTATATTAATATTACTGTAGACATTATTATAATTTTTTTCAATGATTGTTATACGATAATGACAAATGACAACATATAATTACACATGTTTTACAATTTACCATTTTACCATATTAATATATTTATGGTATATAAATAGGTTAACTGATTATGAATTGAAAATATCATTGATCATATTTAACATGAACATTTAAAAAGTTACAATGTTTAATGTTCATAAAATATTATACATATTGTATATTACATACACAATATACACATTACGTATATACACATTATGATGATACTTATTAAACAGGTACTAAAAATAAGTAAACCTTGACAATGAAAAACGACAAAAAATTTTTCATATTTTTTTACTTTTAGACACCATTCAACATACAGCACTGGACGATTCATTGGTCAGGTATGTCCGATACGGTCTGATATTTGGTGCCTTCAGCTAAGTAGTACACGTTTCGTAAACAATTTACCCCCAACTACTAAAAACTAAATACATTTAATGAATCACTCTGCATATAAACCAGCTGTGACTCAGTATACACCTATATAGTGATATTGATTTGATATACGCACTGTATGGTAAAATAATACGAGGAGTTAAAATAACAAATATAAAAATAACGTTTTTAAACATTATCATTTACTACAAAACTATATTTATAAGGGAAAAGTTACAATAATTTGTTGAGTAATTATTTAATACTGCGATTTACATGAATTTATCAGGCATGTAAGCCACCATAAACAGTTAGCAATAATGAGTTATGACTTTATGAGTTAATGTGCAATCTCTCCCAATTCAATGGCTAATGAGTCATAGATGTCAAGATGACTTGTGCGAGTTTCTATAACCTGCAGTGTTGTTATATTAAACCGTATTCGGTTTTCGCGCGTTTGACAGAGTGTATAGTAGGTATAAAAAATAATAAAAATTGTTACCTACGCACTTACGCGCTGTCGAAACGGTGTAAGCATAACATAATTTGAAATTTGAATACTTGTTTTACGAAGTTTTTCAAATAAAATTGTAGTAAATTAGGTACTTATGTCAAAAGTATTTGATTTCATAATTTATTTAAAATAAAATGATTGATAATGAATGGCACATAACAATCAATATATGTATACCGATGGCGATTAGGATTATGATAAAAAAATTATATAGGTACATAAATATGTTTATAAAAACAAAACATATTTTAATAAGTATACAGATGTATACAGTACACCTACGCGTAGTCAAAATAAATAATTATCAGAAAATCTGAGTAGATAAATTATTTATGGATATTTTCTGAGTTGCGTCATAACTATAATATGCTTAAAGCTTTAAATATATCTCTAAACACACAGAAATATGCATAATTTGTTTTTTTGCAGAATAGCTAAAGGAAAACCACTATAATCTAGATATAGTGCATAATTAATATGCTTTAATAAGCAAAAACCTTAAAATATACAATACAAAATTCTTGAGTTATTATATTTTAAAGAGATTTTTATTTTCCATGTAATTGATATTAAAAAAAAAAATTCATGCAAATGCTAGAGGTCTCTAGTATATAAACACAAGAGTCATATACTCATGAGTCATGACACTAGAAATAATCTAATATAAATAATATTTCAAGGAATATTTTGTTATGTTTAACGTATAAGATAACAATAGGTATATGACATAAACTAAAATATACTACCTAAACAATATTTTTTTTTCATACAATTGTTGAAACCAATGGAGTTTGATTATACCTATACTTACATTAAATAGTATTATACACAATATGTATTATGTATACTATAAATGGCAAAAACAAAAATATTAAATAAAAAAGTGTTAATGGAAGAAAAATTAATTATGTTCTTAATTATTTATTCTTTATTATGACTTTTACTATACAGTAAACTGAAAAAAAGAAACATTTAAAGTTCCCACAGATTATTGTGAAACTCGTTGGTGTATATATAATACCATAGGAAAAAAATAGTATCTCTTTTCGTTTCTTTCATTGAATCCTCATTATATATGAATGTATATATAAATATATAATACTACAATACGTCAATATTATATGTATAACAATAATATAAAAACTATTTTTTTTCTTATAATTATAACGGATGATACAGATTGTAAATAACTTTTATAAATACAAAAAATAAAAAAATAAAAATTATAACGGACAGCTGATTCAAAGGCTAAGGTAGACAATGGATCTCTGAAGACTTAAAATTAACATGCACCTACATATTTTACACATTTGAGTTTAGTATGTACGCATTTACAAAATAATTATTTATTTACCCATATTAAAACACAATTATTGTATGTCCTCGTGTATTTGAGTCTATACGCACGTAGATTTATTAAACTACAGAAACTCAATAGGTATTGTATTAATATCCGAAGGTCTGCACATCACTATTGGTACATCAATATGGTTCATTCCATTCCCCTATACTACAAAGTTCATTGTTCATAATATTTCTTTATTTCATGCGAAATGTTTATAAATATAATATGACGCGTATTATTATCATTAAATACCCATCCCCGTACATTCGCGGTATAGTGATGAGTGATGACTGACGATATTGACCACAATTATATAAGCGTAATAATTTGTAGTAATTATGTCATAACTCATAATATTATGTATATTATAAACATATTTTAGACCGTAAACGCTGGTCGATGACGTACGTATATTATATAATTATATTGAATTCGATCAAAGAGAACACGGTTACGCGATGACCGATCGCCGAGCGTGAACGCTTCCTACACACGACGATCGAGAAGTAACCATCGAAACAAGGTGTACCTCTGTCGCGACGATGACGACGACAACATTAAACATTCTAACGCGCTACATGCGTATATATTATTATACATTTATAGGTATAAGGTATAAGAGTAATCTACGTTATTTCGTCAGTAAACAGATAGACTCGTATACCGCGAGTCGCGACTGCGTGTGCGTAGGATAAACTGAACGAAAGCAGACGAGTGCTACAAACCTCGACAACTATACTTTACAGACTACAACTATTATAATATAATACGTTTATACTACGCCTACACCACGGCTATATAATACCATAAACACACGGCGTTATTATTATTATTAAATGTATCGACGCTGCGACCAGATGCTCTGCAGCGATGCTCACTCGTCGCGCAGCTGCTCCGACACAACAAATACGCTGCAGCACCGGTGGCGTGTTTTAAAAATAGCAGCCATCCCCCCTCCCCTCCACCCGGTACAATTAGGGTTGTGTAAAAGGTTTTATTTCGTGTGGACCTGCAGCTATACGGGCCCGCTGCTCGGAATAGAAAAACATGAAAATCTATTTTCCCGTACGCGTTCATGGATATAACGTACCTACGGATAATAATAATAATATGGTACCTACGTGTGTAGCCGCATCGTATAGTCAGCCGTTCCCCCCCGTGTGAACGACCTCGTGAAAGCCCCCGCGCGCAAGGTCAACCGGCGGAGAATAACATTCTCGGAGAATAAATAATAATATATATGTGTATAATCATAAAACGAGAATATCAGCTTCGCGTTGAGACACGATTGCAGAAAGACCAACGACGCCGATGGACCGGAATGAGATATATATATATATATATAGAGAGAGAGAGAGAGATGTGATAAAAATCCGTCGACAAAGAAGAATATTTTTTACTACTGGAATACATCGCTGTCGTCGGTTTTTTTGTCTATATCATTTTTCAACAAGCAATTCGTCGATATTATATTATATATTATAGCTATATAGATGGTTCGGTTGTTGGTTAATTATTAAATTAACTACAAGGCCGATCGGCGATCGGCACAATGGCTACAGTACCGCAGTAGGACAAACAGTTTTTTTTTCTTCAAATCGACCGGAAACGTGCAACGAAGATGCGTGGAAAAACATTTGTAGGCATAAAGGCGCACGAGGAGACTGCTTGCGCGGAAACATTAACGGATGTCGAGACGTTTTCTGTCAGAGGCTACATACGAGACAGGACGTGAACCGTGAATTATGCAATAGGGGTTGAATGGCGCATGTTGTGTGTGTGTATTTATATACGTGAGTGTGTGTGCGTGCAACTCTAAAACGTGTAACACAAAAGACTGCAGTGGCGACATAATATATTACTAAGACCAGTGTACCTACCTACATTTATACCTACACCGATCTCGGAGACCAATGCTACGATCATTGATCAACCTGTTATAATAATAATAATAAAGGAATCCGATAGATATATAGTATAGGTATAAGCGACGGACACGAACAGCAACGGATTTCGTATACTCACCCCTATATTCCATTTTAAGCATAATATATCTAATACATACATTATAGTATTATACATATATTACGAGGGGAATGCACACTCACCCTTATAAAATATTATTCATTGTCGTCGTTTGAGCGAAAGGGGGAAGTAAGACAGTAGTTGTAGGTACCTGGATATAGCGACACGGCGCTGTTTTCTAGCACACCGCGATCTCAAGCTGTTTCGGATAAACGAATCGGAAACGTGAAAAAAAAGGCGGATATCCTGCGGGTTCTCATATACTTGGTCGAAAGCATCGTTGTTGTTCGTTTCAGACGCATTGTCGCAAAATATTATATTATTAGGCGCATTGAAAAACGATTGATTTTCATATTCGATTATCTTTATATTATAACTCATTTTCGAAACACAATCTACGGATGTGGAAAAGATTCATTTTTACCGTCTATACTTGCTACTATATACTGCTCAGTGCTCACTGTAATTTTACTGCCTAAAATACATTATGTCTACTTCGTTGAGGCGGTAATTGATATCTATAAAAATATGTAGGTACGATGAATTGATAATATTTAACGTTCCCAATTAGGTAGTTATAATTGATTGATATATTATATATATTAATACGGTCCGTGTATAATAAATAATAATATTATAAGTATATTATTGTTTAAAGTATAATACGTATTACGTGTTTGTTATCAGTCATAAGTATTTTATAAACGATACATTCGTGTAAGCATTTCTATTACCTTAAAAAGCCACCATCACAATAATACGCATAGTGTGCACAATGTCTAACTTTTTTATGGTGGTGGGGTTAAGTTGTATAGTTCCCAGAGTCCCTACCATTTGACAAAATCCATACAACACCACGGCCGTGGAATATTCTTTATTACATTGTTAAATAATGAGATTTTTAATTTAAAATTAATTGTTTACATTATGATTTATGGTGTACACACAGTTTTAAACATCTTAATAGTTGTGGTCTAGTGATAATTTTCTTTTATAATCATTGAAACTGGTTGTATAGTTTTTTTAAAGCGTATTCGAGCGTATTTTAACATTTAAGATGACATAAACCCACGTAAAGACTTATGGACTGACCGAAAATATTACCCATATTATAAAGTATAATATAATACACAGAATCCAAACTTCAAAATAATATTACATCAAGGAGCATTCGAGTATTTTAATTTAAATGTATATTCGTTTAAGAAATTCAAAAACAACATTACATTTTCATTAAAAAATGTAACAACAGGTGTCCAAAAATCCAATGGGGTTTCTTATAAACGTTTGCAATAGAATGACCGAAACTTCCTATACGACAGATTATTTGGATTTCATATATTGCTTTTATGTGGACCACCAATTATAAATATTCAAAAAGTAAGTATTACTTCAACTAGGTATATTGTACTTCTCTACTTGTTGAACAATATAAATATATGATATAAAAGAGATAACCTATATCATATTTTGAAACATGACTATTAACTACAAATAAAAATGTTTTTAAATTAATTTAAAATAAAAGGAAATTTGAATATTTTGGAAATTGTTATAGGTAAATGTATTTAATTGTACTAGGTATTTTGCATATTTATATTTGTTTAGGTTAATGGTTGGGCATCACTTGCCTGGACAGTAGACGGCGTTTTACTATTCCAAGTATTCAAAGGTAACTTAAGATATAAACAAAAAAAAAAATTAATGGTCTTTTTCACGTCGTTTAAGAACGCTAATGTTGTACCTGATAACTACTTATAATGTCATAAACCAAAACAGAAAAACTAAATAGAACAACTAAAGAGGAACCTCGACATAATATTCCGCACATAAATTACGTAAATTCAAGCAAAGCGTAGAAACGAAACGAACCACGCGACGTATAACAATAATATGTGTATAATATTCTCTTTGACGCACACGCTATTGAATAATATAATATAATACAACGTTGTTCACATGGTCCCAAAATCGTTTCGAAATCGCACGCGAGAGACGATTTTTAAGGTAGTTTGAAATAAAATAAAAATGTATTATTGCACAACTTCTACGAATATTTCACAGCAGAATACTTACGGCTACCTACATTTTTAATAAAATAAAAATGGCCACTTCTCGGCATAGCCAAGGTATTATACCTTGTATTATATTATAGTAAAAAGGGTCAGGTTAATGAAAAAAATTAATTTGAGTTAGTTAAGTTAAAACAACGTTAAACTATAGCTTCTGAGTTAATAATCAACAAACAATATTTTTTTAATTCTAAAAGTTGAAAGTTAATATAGGTATGGAGGAAAAATTAACTCAAATTTGTTAAAAAGAAGTAATCAACTATTTTTTTTCTAAATTAAAGTTACGACCTGGATCACACATAATATATGTAATGATTGTGCAACTTTTAATATATTTTGTTTAAAATATGCATCTTGACTATTCCTTCTTATTGCACACTATATAGCTGTAGCCTGTAGTTTAGGCAATTACATGTTTGTGTTAACTAAATTATTAATTTTTTCATTTGTATATAAAACCATTGTTCATTTATAAAGAATGATTAAACTAATTAGATGGGTGATAATTCAATTTAACTATGTAGGCGTTATAGATATTTTGTTTAAATCACGATTTTAAAACGTATTGTTTTTAAAATTAACTGAAAAAAGCTAAATAGTTGCAAGCCGGTTACAATGAATTTTTCAGCTATGTTAAGTCGATCAAATTAACTAACTATTTAACTTGAAAAGTAAAACAACAACTTTTTATCTTGGTTTTAACCATAATGCGAAACGTGTTGTGTATAGAGGTGCGGATTGCCGAGTTGTAGCCGATTTATCTTTGTTGTCTCTCGCGGATAGCGAATAAAAAGCTTTGTAATTACTATTTATCGATAATACGCCCACCCACTACACGCTATACACCTATATACATGCCACAAACAATGTGCGTCCGTGTGTTGGGTGTATTCTCTTGAAACGTGAACACAATAATATTATAACGTAGGTACATTTATACACGGAATAATAATTTATATTATTAGCATAATAATATTATTGCACGACGGACTACGGGACCAAGGTCGCACCCAACCGGTACGCGTGTGTGCGCATATAATGTAATAATAATAATATTATACATGGTCGCAGACGACGACGACGACGGCAGAACACACGAGGATTTTCGATTTTCCCGTCGGTGACATCGATATAATGACGTCTTTACTCGTTACTCGTGACGACGACGTGCCCGCGGGCCGTAGTTACTATAACCATACAATAGTCGATGGGAATAACCTAGGTATACAATTATAATTCAGTGGCGTAGCCGGGATTTTCAAAGGGGTGGGGAGGGTTCAATAAAAAGACCTTATAAAAATATAATTTGTATTGTTGGCACTAGAGAATACTTGTAAACCTATTTATTTCATAACCAGATATTTATAATATTAAAACATAGGAAGGTAGGTAGGTACTACCTATTTCAGTATCCAATATTAAAATAAATACAAATTGTAACAACTTTTTATTCATAGGTATTCTTCGAGTCTAATCAAAAACTTTCATTCTTCGTGTTCAAAAAGCGGTCAATATTTCTTCATTATCGCTTATTCGGCAAAAATACAGCCGATTGTGGACAAGAGGTTGCCCCTTTCCCCTGGCTACGCCACCGAGTAATATTATTATTATTTATTTATTTCAATATATCGTCCGTGGTCGCAGACAACCGTCGTAGGTACCTTGGCGGATTTGCTGTGCCGACAACTGGACGAACGCCGGAACGTCGAGCCCGCGTGGCTGGCGACCCGGTCCAACGGCTCGTGATGCGAAGCCGCGTTACCCATGACTTTCGGGCTGAACAGCAGTTTTCGCGAAAAGATTTTTTTGAACGACAACGGCATCACACGTCCCGACGACGTGAGCGAGCTCGCGAGAAAAACCACACACAAACACAAGACACGGCACGACGCACCTCCGACCACCGAAACGAAATCACGATTTGAACACGTCAGAAGACATTTGCGAACGAAAGAAACTTAAACCGAACTATACAACAATTCATCGGCGGGAATGAAATATATAACAGATGATAATTTTCGTTAACCGACGACGAGCGCGCACAAGACTACTGAGAAATCACGGAATTTTGCAATGGAATCGCGTTTTTTTTATTATCAGATACGTCGGCTGTGACGGAGGGAGGAGGGGGTGAGGAAAGACGTGATACGAGGACGCGCGCCAACGACGACGGCGACAGCAAGTGCGACTGGCAAACGACGGTTGCAAACGGACCCGTGCGACTGGCGTCGCCGTAGAAAATTTCGTAACGTACATTCCCGGAGGACCCCCTCCCCACACGCACCGACAGCCGCGCACCCCATTGGCACGGAGAGTAACCGGTTTCCACTCGCATGCGGTGGGAACCGGCCAGGCAGCGTTCACACACACGTCAATACGTCATGTCGTACGGCGTACGCTTTCGCCACCGCGAGTACCGTGGTACTATACCACTCCTCGACGCCGCGTCACCACCAAAACCCCTCCAAGACAACCACCGCGGTAGCCACGCACGCTAACCACCTCCTCCACTCGCGCGGCGGTGGCGACGACCGTCCGACCGTTTTTACACCCGCGACGGATGTAACCGACCTATAACAGAGGCGGCGGCGGCGCCGATTTCAAATTTTCAACGGATTTCTGTACGCGCGCAAAAAGAGGGGTGACGTACGAGTGTACGACCAACCGACTGTTTGACCAATATTAATTATGGTGCTGTTCGGACTAGACGACGGCGCGGCGTTGGCGGTCTCCCAAGTCTCGAGCGACAATTTTAAGAAATAGGCATTTATGGGAAACGACTTAACAACCGTAAAAACGAGTTTGGAAACCTACATCGGAATTGCAGATTATATTTTTAATTTTTATAATACTAATAGATTAATGGCTGTATACACTTATCATATTCATATAGGCAGGTTAGGTTCGTCATCAACCATCACTGATGAGACAATATATAATATATATTATATAAGTACTGTCATCGGTATTTTCCAATAAAATGAAAATTAATTTGGAACGTGATTAGTTTTGTTGGGAAATAAATTGGTCAAAACCTAAAAAATATTTGTTTGGAAATATATTTAGTCGGTTTGCGTATTTACTCGAAAACGTATTCATTAGGAAAATACACTGTTGGTAAATATTATTTTGGAATCTTATTTAAATGAAAGGTACATGTTGACTGAACAGTATTAGCTCAGAAACGTATTTTATCGGAAAAATATTTGTTTGGAACCCAATAATAATATAATATTAATATACACTATGCCAACGAAATATTTTCTATGAAAATAAGTTTCTGAGCAAATACGATTCCGACAAAATATTGTTCGTGGACCGTGGTATATTAAACCGGTATTACAGTTCCGATTTCTTTCAACTTAATAATATATACTCTTAATAAACTAAAATTAAATTAAATTAAATAAATTAAAAAACTGGTTCTACAATAATCCATAATTAACTAAAATGTGATTTTTTCTTTATTATTCTACCATGTACAAATTTCTTATTTTATTCAACTATTTTAAGCTGAACTAGTGGTTCTTTTTTTTTTCTTCTCTTAATGTCATTACGCATTACTTTTTATTATTATCAATTATCCACTGTGTTCAGCTCTGAATAATAAGTACTCTTACTCTACGACACGAGGTTCTTCCTCAGTGTAGAGTAACTTCTAGTAATTTTACTCACATATTATGTATACTATATTATATTTTTTTGATTACTAGAAATAAATAAAAAATAAAAAAAATGAAAAAATATGCTCCCAACAGAATAACTTCCATACAATTATTACATTTCTGAGTGCATTAGTTACTGACATGGTGACATGATAATTTATTTCAAACTGATTACGATTCCAACGTAATACGATTAGTGATTCAATAAAAATACAATTCAAACAATATGTGTTTCCAACGAGATATTTTTCAACAAAAATACAGATCCGAACGAACTTGTTTCCAACTTTTTATTCGTGCCCGCTTCGTGCACTCGACAATAAATAAACATTAAAACATATTATTATAGCCATATATTATATAGGTACAGTTAACACTTATTTTCATTTATAAATTATAATATTGTAATAATATATTCATTATTCATATTTAATATCAGTTCCTTCTTAAATAGTAAAAAAATAGTGCTCACCTTTATTATCATTATTCATTGATTCTATTTAAACGGGAATTTTAACAATTACCAAATAATATGACAGTAATATAATACAGTGACCCGTGATGAAATCATTGCGATATCTCCTGGAATATTGGAGATTTTTTAATAAGATTCACGGGACAAGAACTACGAATATTTCATTTTTTAATTTATTTTAATGTTTTGGTAAAATATATATTTTTTTATTTTATTATTTTCGAAAAATTGAAGATACCCATTTTGTAGAATTCATTTTTCTGAAGACGTTGACATTTCAACATTTTATTTTTATTTATCTCCTAATTTTTAATATTTTTCTTAGTTTTGAAAATAATTGTGCCGGCGAACACCGGGGCAACATGTTTGATGCCACTATGGTATTAAATAATTCACAATTTTTCTCGAAACTAAAAAAAAATATTAAAATCAGGAAATTAATGAAAACAAAATGTTGAAACTTCAATATTTTCAGAAAAATAAACTCTACGAAATGGCTTTTTCAATTTCCAAAAAAAAGAAATTAAATAAAAAAATGTATTTTTAACTTTTTTACTAAAACATTAAAATAAATTTAAACATAAAAAATGTGTAGTTCTTGTTCCTGTAAATCTTATTAAAAAAATAGAATTATGCGATCTCCATTATTTCGCAGGAGATATTATTGCAATGGGTAAATCCTCACGGGGCACGTCCTGTATATTCATTTAAGTAGTAAAATAGAAAAAAAAAAAAATAGAAAATCTATTAGCAATTATTATACGGAAGAACTTCATAAAACATACCTACACAAAAATCAAATCCGTAACTAAAATGTAATTGGTATTTTTTAATACCTAATCATTTTAGTGTACCTACTCCAAAATAATTGTAATACCGTTTTCTTCAACTACATAATATCATCTTCCCGCATTGCTTAAGAGGTCGCCACACCCGCATGTGTTGTCTCCGTCTTACAAGTGCGTAACATACCAAATTTTACGCTCAGCAGATCACGCGAAGCTCCGTGAATTTAAAATTTAGAGTGAATTGACCTCTTATAAAAATTAAAGGTAACATTATTATCGAGAGCTTCTCGTAGGCTTTTTATTATATTTTAATTTTAAAGAGAGTTATGACTTTATGAGTATTTTAAAATTGTAAATTGTTTGTATATCTTAAAATACTCATAACTCGCTTTAAAATTAAAATATAATAAAAAGCCTACGAGAAGCCCTCGATAATAATGTTACCTTTAATTTTTATAAGAGGTCAATTCACTCTAAATTTTAAATTCACGGAGCTTCGCGTGATCTGCTGAGCGTAAAATTTGGTATGTTACGCACTTGTAAGACGGAGACAACACATGCGGGTGTGGAGTCCTCTTACATTAATTTCGTTTTCCTGATAAAACATCGAATTTTAATTTCAACCATGTTTGTTTTCTTTATAAAAACCAATCAGTTTTTTCCAGATATAAATCATAAACTTTAAAATGCATTTTATCTTTCTACCTACAATGATTTTGTATACCTATAGATATAAAATATATCTATGAGTAATTTTATGCGTGGTAGCTCGTAATACACTAATGTGCTATAATATTATGCTCCATTATTTATATTAAATCCCTATTCCTTACTGCAATATTTTTCATTTAAATAAAGACTATGTTAAAAATTATTTTATATTAGAAATAAAAATATGGGTGTTTACGCATAATCTATACTTTTAAAATCCAAATACCACTCACTCACTAATCGCTGTATCTCAAAAACAACGTACGGACTTGAAATTTGGAATAGAGGTTCTTCTCATATTTTCACCGTGCAATATGAAAGGATTTTCAAAAATGTTGCGTTTTAGTGGAGTAATTAACAATTATAATTATTCACCGCCAATACGTATTGTGCGGCACGGCGGCCTGCGGGTTTCCAGCTACCTGCAACCTATCTTTTTTTGTTCGTCGTCTAGAATAATTGTTCCGAGAAGTTTATCGATAAAAATAATCTCATGCATCGCGCGTACACCAAACTCCTATCTATATTCTATATATATAAAATCCAAATACCATTGAGCACTGATAGCTGTATCTCAAAATCTACTCAACATACAAACTTGAAATTTGTAATAGTGGTCCCTCTAATAGTCTAATACTAATACTTTAATACCTCTAATACTTTCATCGTGCAATAAGAAAGGATTTAAAACAATTTTGAGTTCAAGTGGATTAATTAATAATAACTATTCAACGCCAGTGGCGTCATTTCAGATTTCAATAGAGGGGGGCAATAGATTTGACCGGCCCAAATGGGTAAAAAAAAACCGCTCGCTTCGCTCGCTCAAGCACATGTCTACTTACGTTTTTATCAAATTACCATTCTCACCTTACTTATTTCATAATTTTAATAATTTTTGCTCCAATTGTTACGATCCTTTTTATTAACTGGGTAATAACATCATTTGCAAATATACGGTACCACATATTTTATAAAAACAATTGTATAATTCTATACCAATTAAAACTGTGGTCAGTATTGTAACAATTTTTATTAATTAAGAACATTTCTAAAATTGTTTTTGATTTTTGAGCGACTTGCTGTAGTTTTATTTTTTTTGCATGACGGTTTTTAGCCGCACAATCCATTTCTTTTTTTAAGACATATATTGTCCATATCAAATGATATATGTGAACATGCTTACATGCGTCTCAAAACAATTTAATGTAGGTAGAATGAGCGGTTACTGAACTAATTCAACAAAATACTTAATAGTTTACTGTGGTCTGTGATACACGAGTACACGACTGTCGCAAGTTAACTGAAGTCTGACTTTCTGAGACCAATGATAAATAAGAGTGCCAATCGGTTTTTGTTCATAGAATTATTTAGTTTTTTTTAGGTTTATGATATTAATTATTATTATTGTTGTGCATACGCATTCCTTCAAATATAAATATATTCTAACTATCAATTATTAATTAAAAATGTTTTATAAAAATGTTTTTTATATTGTGACAATTATTTCTTAGTACACATTACACAGTATAATATTTTCTGCAAATATTATAAAAATAGGCATTTTTTTGGGCTAATAAATTATAATAATGGTTAAATGGAAACAACCGGACACCGGCCCATTGGGCTGCTTTTAAAATCAGACAGGGGCAAATGCCCACCTTGCCCCCCCCCCAAATGACGCCACTGTTCAACGCCAATACGTTTTGTGCTGCACGGCACGGCCAACGAGTTTCCAGCTACCTGCAACCTGGCCTTTTTGTCCGTCAAATAATTTGTTTTATATCGGCGTGTATTTTTTTTTTGTAGATTTTAATTGTTTTGAGAAGTTTATTGATAAAAATAATCTCCTTAGTCTTTACGTGCACGCGAACGAATATTCATTTAATTTGTACGCCGTACCTACCAGCAGTTCGGGCGTGCATGACATATACCTACGTTATAATTTATATATATATGTATATCATATACACATTTTGGCAAACAAATTTATAGAAAAAAACAAATCTTAAGCACAGGCCAACGTCCTGACGTTTTTCATATATGTACTTATAATTCTGATTTCACTTACGCACCTCATGGGGTCCGCAATCCTACCTATATTAGGATTACCTACCTGATAATATACTGCACGCATATTGTCCGTGATCTAATGCAGTGGATTACCTACCTAGGTGGTTTAGATACATGTAAATCACTTCGGGTTAATGTTAACTTAATATTTGGCTCAGGTAACGCTGTGTATGACTAAATTCAAAATTGAATATTGTTGTAACGATATTAGTTAGTATATTTTAACGTCATATTATAAAATAAAACATATTATTCGTATAGAGTGTGCATTATTAATTTTTTTAAACGGCAACGAAGAGCATAAAAACCATTTTGCACTCAACAATGTTATTACTTATAATATTCTAAAATAATATTGTATATATGAAAAAATACACACGGGCGAAGCCGGGTAATATTCAGCTAGTATGTTATATTGGTATTAATAACATGCTATTTAAATTATTAATTTGAAAGAAAATGGAAAATACAAGAAAAGATGTGACCTATGACTATATTTACTATCAATTTTCAAACTAGTTTTTTGCTGGTATATTCATTGACTTATAGGAAGAGACGGAACATTTGTCCAGGACTGAGAGGCGTAGTTGTGCCAAACGGATTAAGAAAGGTCGCTTGAGTTTTATCATAAAAGTGAGAGAAATGGAAGAACTGTTCCGAGGACAGCCAATTAAAGTGTTCCGGTGTTCGTTCAATTTTTCAATTTCTTTAATTTTCTAAATTATAAGGCCGATTCTTGTAAAAATCTTCACCTACTTGCATAAGTTATATCATACCTATATAATGTTCCATCTATTTTTCTAAGTCTATGAGTTTATAGTTTATTACATCATCACTTGGGGGCTGGGGTGATATTAATATATATTAGACTCCCAGTCCACACCCCACAATTCTGTTAAAATACAAACAAAAAACTTTCGTACAGCCACAATGGATTTAATATTTATAGATAAGCAATTTCTTCTTGAATACCAATGTGATTTTACTCAAGTATTGGCCTAAAACCACGAATTAAAATACCTTAATTCGTGCCTAAAACCCACTTTGATTTATGAAACAAGACTTTTTCTATACTTATATAAATTACGAATGAAAGATAAAAGACGGTTTTAATAAATGTCGCAGTTGTTGGTTAATCCGCCCCCAGCCAATAGGATAAATATGAAAAACCATAAAGGTATATTATTTTTTGTTTTAATTTATTAGAATCATTATTCATTATACAATCTATATTCTATACAAAATGTATATACAATATAACTATAATATAACCTATGTGATTATTATTATAGTTTGTTATTATTTAGACTTGAAAGAATAGATTAAAGGGATTATCCAACAATAACTCTTTTGACATGATACCTAGAAATATATTTTTTTGTTAAAAATACTTTACACCAATTTATCTTTAGTCTCATCAGAAGGATTACCATGAAGATTACCAGCCGCGATATTGTCAATTGCAAGGGTCAGTCATCACTCATCAGTGGGTTTAAAATTTTGAATGATTTGGAAAGCGGGAGCGAAATAGTTTGTATGTAAAATATTATTATGTAAACGTTGCTACTTCTGAGACTGTTTTACTTTATAACTCAGCGGAGTGTATATATTATTATTTAAATTTAATCTTTATAAAAAAAAACACCAATAATCATAATATGAATGTGATTGCATTATACCATTCCTATTTTTTTTTGACAAAAGTTCATCTCAATTTATTTTATTTGACAATTTTTTGGCGAATCAACATTGTTATTATACTTTAAAGATTAAAGGTTGCAGCTTTTTAAAATAGGTACCCTGTATTGGCTGTATAAATTAAAAATGTGTTTGACGTAAAAAATATTTCTTATTTAAGATGTATGGGTATTATTGACTTATAATACAATATACAAGAACAAGATAATAATAAACAAAAATATGAAAAATTAAAATATTAAACAAATCAAATACCTACTTGGCTACTTATAAGTTATAATTCAATTTAAAATCAATAACAATAATTTGTACACTGCTGGATCTATACAACTGTAATATTTCTAATATTGATGGAAAATTACTAGGCCATGTTTTTTCACCAGTCCGTTTTACTGTTATTGCACGGGTCAGAGCTTTTATAATACAGCGAAAATTGAGACGTTTTTGTAGGAGTACCGTTTTTCTTCTATAACTCAAGGTCTTTAGTTACTAGGTACCACGGTCCATGTTCCACTACAAAGAAAACATCATAACATTTAAAATATTTAAGGTTTATTGCACCAAATTGCATACAACATAAACACTTATCTTTTTAAACATTAATGATAAAAATTTAATTGATACTGTTAAAGTAATTAAAACCTACTCTCTAGTCTTTATAGTTTCTACTAAAAATTACGTAAAAAATGTATATTAAATATAGGTAATAAGTATCTACTATCTCTACGACTCTACAGCAATATCGTTATATTATCAGAGCATTCAGAGTTGCAAAGCCAAACAAGGCTTTGTGGCACGTGTTTTATTGTTATCGTTACTCGGTTAAGTATGCTACAAAGATTTATAGTGTAACTCATTTCAGTCATCATATTATATTATAAATTAAATTATTTACCTAGTATGAAGATTAAAATGAAAAAGGCATAAAAGATTCGAACAAGCACGTACATCGAAAAAACTTTTGAACAGCGGTGAAGGAAGGGGGATATAAATTATAATCAATATATAAATTACAAATTAAAAGTTATACAATTTCGGGGATATGGATGGTTGGACCCTAAGAGAACCAACTTTTAAGTCATTATCAAAATAATAATAATATTTGATCTTATATTTAAATAGTTAATAAAAAATAATTTTTTATTTATTTTATCGGAGAAATAAAACAATATCATTTAAAAGTCAAATATTTTACACAGTAATTTTCTTTCTTATATATTATTTAATAAGTTTAAACCAATGAAAAGTATTAACTACCATATAACTTTGATTAAATATAATTTGTAACTTTTTCTGTTTAAATTCTGAAGCCTTTATTTAATATAAATCGTTAAATTAGGTAATGTGCAAAGACTTGGACAGTAGGACAGCATAAATTCACTTTCACACAACCGCGTGCACATTTTATCCAGTGGACGTAATCCAAAATGTCAATACATATATCGAGAAACTAATCTAGTTTAAAACTAACACAGAAAGAGAGGGAGATTTGTTTTAAAATATTGTTTATTGCTTCATATACAGTTTATTATCACACACATTTTATATTATACTATTTTATACTTCATAGCCACATGGGCATATATATAATACAGTGTAACTATAAATATTGAAACGATACCTATTCAACCATCGGCCTTGACCAGAATATAACGCGTTTCACATTTTTCTAATGATTTTTTCCTTTTACTGAGGCCCGAAACAGAGCATGGAATTTTTTTTTTCATACATTGTAGGTGTGGATAAATATTTTTTTTTGTTTTCTGTCTCCAAAACACAGCCGTATGCCTGTATGTATACAAAACATTATATATTTAATATTTATATATACTCATGGATCTTTATGTGATATGGTGACATGCTATTCAATGAGACTTCCAATTATACCTTGCAGGAAACATCAAAATCGTGTGTATTTATTATTAACTGTTTTTAATGTGTATTATTTTACACTTATTACTTTGGGTATTTATTATATTATAAGAAGTTAGTATATTATTAGTATTCTATAAAAGAGTATAAACTGATAAATCATAAAATTAATTTGCAAAAAATTAAATTGTTATAAGAGTACAGATATCCTACGCATGTTTCAAAATGTATTCATACTATATTATAATCTCATTAGCACTCGGTATTTTAACATAGTACACATTGCAAACAAATATTTGTGTACTTAATACTTATACATTTTTCTAAAGAAAATATTGCAAGGTCGAATTTATTTTTCTAATTATGTTTATTTTGAGTGGGTACAGAGATATAGACCCATTCAAATTTTTTTTATAGGCAATATGCATACTGCAGTATTACGAGTATAGTCTATAATATACAACACTCAACAGATATAGTGTTAGATATAAAATTCATTTTTATTTTTTCAATAATTTGAGATTCTGACATATCAAAATTCTTTGTTATTTTGAACTAATTTTTATTTATTGTAAAATATGAAACTTTAAATGAATAAATCAAGCCAACAATCGAATATAATATGTTTAAACTCATTCTTAGCTTGATGCTTGACATAACTATAATTTATAACTTAATTTTTTTGTACAGGGATACAATTCAATTACATTTACGACTTGTTCAATTTAGTTGTTTCTAAACAAATGATTGAGTATCTATCATATAGTCATACGACTTATGTACTACATGTCTACACAGTGGCGTAGGAAGGGTATGGCGAACTGTGCCTACGTCAGGGGCGCAAATTATGAAGGGGCCCAAATTTGTGCTTCAAAATTGGTACTTATTTTTATTCTACCTTCAAAACGACATTTCTCTACTATATATTTTGAAATGTGTACGATTTTGTTTATCTTGTTTATCGTTAAATGCATGTTTCAATACAAGGGACGGTTCGTGCGTACGTGTGTATGTGTGAAACTGTGAACACGCATGCACAATGCACATCGAGCTTATCGTTATCGGATCGCCCGTAATCCGTCTATAATGTGATATTCCCTAATTATATACATAAAAAATAAATGTTAAAAAATATCATTCCATATTTTCGTCAATTTTTTAATCGCTAAAAATGCGCATTTTCCTAAGTTTGCCAGGGGCGCTAACTAGTCTTCCTACGCCACTGCGTCTACACAATATGGCTAATATGTGTTAACGTTTTACTCATTTTTTTTGTAAATTACAAATGCGAGTTTGGAGTCACTTCTGATATGAATTGACTTTAGGCAATCAATTTACCCAATAAATATAACTACATTAAACAATACATTTTTTTTATTTTATTATTATCATTAATTGTATATAAAAAACCTATTTAACTATTTATGTTTTTACAAATGTCTTCATATTAATGTATGATACACATACATATTTACTTTTAAGGTACACAACTCTATTGTCGTATTACATTACTTGCAGTTTACAGGTTGTATCGAATATTATCGTTAAAAGATGTAACATCATATTTACAATAATTATACTATTAACATTATTAGTGCATTATGATCTACCGACTACACTAACATTATAAAATATAATAGTCAACTTGGTCTTAAGAACTGTTGAATGAGTACATATTACATAAATTATAATTGTATATAGTGTATAATGTAGGTATATTATATTACTGTAAATTGCAAATATTGACTTAATAGCTTATTATTTATAATTTCATACTGTATAATATTATTACAACTAAAAACAAAATTTAATGTAGGTATCATATCAAAATAATTTACTAAAACACAATATAGCTATTAAGTATTAATTGATAAACAAAGCTTAATAATATATTCAAGATTATATCTTATTAAGCTTTGTTTATCAATTAATAGCTAAATTGTATTTAGCTAACTATAAAAAATGTTTAAGTTTAATAAATATATAAACATTATATAATATTAATATAATAGGTATCTAATATAGTGCACATAATATATAAGCAACTCTTGAAAATAATCACGTGTTTATTCAAGTGTCACAAACAAATTTTCAACAGTTAAATTCTTATCACGCTATACTGCTATAATTCTATAGGCACATACTGCTTTTTTACCAACTAACAATAAACAATTCATGTAGAGACATAGAATTCATTTAAATAAAACTATAAACTGTCTGTACAAAACACGAACAAAATTGTGATACTACCTATATAATACTATAAATTATAATAGAAGATATCTAAAATATTTAAAAGTAATAATACCCTATTTTATAATATATTATATTAAAAATCCGAAATGCTAATAAAATTACAGGTCATTTAAAAATAATAACCCTAGTTTACGATTAATTGAATAATTTTATATTGAAAATTGAGTTAAATTGATACTTTTTAATTTTTTCAAGCAACAAATTCATAAACAATCTACATTTTGTTCATGTAGCTGAAGTTTCAATATTCAAAGAAAAGAACACTAGTGAGTCAACTTAAACCTACTTCATAATTGGGCACTATTTCAAATTCATTTAATCATAAATCTTTTAAAGTATAAATTTATATGTAGGTAATAGCTTATAATATAATAGGAGCAATTAGGAGGGCTTGGGAATGATTAGCCACTAGCCCCCCCCCCCAGTCAAAATGTATGACATTGGTAGACTAAATGAAAAAAGGGGCTTTAGCACCCCCAGTTTTTTCATTGAAATTGCGCCACTGGTTTATGTAGATTTATATTACTTTTGTATACATTTTCGCAATTAAAATATTTTAAATGTCCACTTTAGTATGGTGAATCATGATTAATAATTCGATAAGACGTATTTCCGTTAGATAAATAAAATATCACATCTAATGGTTACCAAATAAATTGATTTTATACTTATTAGTTTTAATTATTAATGTACAGGTCATATCGGAAATTAGATCATTGCGGTCTTCAATATTTTTTATGTCATGTTATTATTATTTATATTATGCTCAGTTTAAACTATTGTTCAAATGCAATTTTATACAATATAATATTAGTTAATTCATGTTATATTCAAAAGAAAAAATGGTGACCCAATTATACTGTTTCAATATGCATTTACTTAATGAACAAATTATATTATTGAATTATGAAATTGGTCGACGGTCGTTTATTTTGGTATGATTAGATGATCTAGTTTATAAAAAGAAAAAAGATTACGTGCACATATATAAGTAATATTGCTAATAGTTTAAATAATTAAAGAAGATGACTATCATTAGGTAACCGCTTATATATTTTGAAATTATTAATCTGATGTTAAAACATTTCTTTTCTTCATAACTTTGATACCATTAATACCAGCATAATATTTTATATGTACACCTACCTATATATCTAAAATTAATTAACACATTTCAACATATTTTGTTAAAAAAAAAACTTTTATAAACTTTTTTTTATTAGAACTATGATTTGTAATTACTTTATCACAATAGATGGGTATATTTTTTATCAATATCGTGAAATTATAATTTTTGAAATATATATTATATGTATAATAGGTACCTACACATAATAATGGAAATTAAAATACAATTAAAAAAAATTAAGACTTAACTCTTTATTTAAATGGTATATTTATTAGAACAGAATGTTGAAAATATTCCTGTAGGTGCCAGGTACTGCGTTTACCTATTTCTGTATGTATTCTATACAAACTAAAACATAATATATTATATAGGGTGTCATGACAATTTGGAAACGTTTTATGTATGAATGTATGATTGTATATTTTATATAATACCTATATAGTATATACTAGGTATGAACAAAATGTAGCGTATAGTTCATAAATATGAATAATAATATACGAAAATAAAAAAAAATTCTTATTCTATTTAGTTAGCGGTTAATTATTTACTCGAAAAACGGTCAGAGTTATAACTTTGACAGGGTGCATGTACATAGGCGGTATATACATAGTTGTAATTACATACATTATAAGTATACGTCGTTTTTCTGGAACATGCTTTTTAGTGTTCGTAAAAACGCGATCAGGTCGAACGACGTGTTCCTACAACTATTCGACCATTTTCAACACACGGCAGGTTGGGTATGTAACAGTACCCGGTCAAGTTCAAAGCTCACCAACGTTTAATACAAATTATGAATTTTATGTAATATATTGTGCGGTATGATAACTCACGGACCAGACTGTCAACTTACACGAATTTCCGGCAGTGTGATGTGTTTGTCCGTAGGCGATATTTTGTTCGATACGCACAATCTCGGTTTCCGACGAGTTTTTCATTTTCTCACTCAATTATCAAGTCGACTTTCCCGATATAATATATTAATATATGACTTCTAGTGTATGGTTTATCGTATTGCATATATCGGATATTATAATACTGCGATGGGGGAATGATGTATAATAGTGTTATATAATATTACGGCAATGTGAGATACGCGACAGGCCGCAGACGGAAAAGTCGGAAAATTACGGAAAATATATTGTTATTATTTAGACGAATAATTATTATTGAAGAAACACTCGCCGCGGACTTTCAGGCACTACCGCCACTACTGCAGATTATTTTTGTATTGTATAAATTATTATTATTGTATGTCATACAATCTAAACACTACCGTATAACAATAATATATGTATCACAAACCTATAACAACACATAATACCGCACGACCTGGGGCGAGTGACTTCGCGAGCCACCGAGTACGCGAGCTCGTGTTCTACTAATCGAGAGTACGCGGCGTTATCGTAACTTCACTGCTGCCGCCGCTGCCGCCGCCGCCACCGCCTACTATTATAATAATACTATGTACTACTGCCGCCACTCCCCTGCCCGTCACGCTCACGGCTCACGCCAAAGTCTCCCGCCGCCGCCGCCCAGTCGCTCGATCGCTCTCTCGCGGCCGTGGCCAACGTGCGTGGCGCGTACGGGTGGCGACGAGCGCAAAACTTGGGCCGTACCGGCGCAGACGCCACGACCTTGGGCGGACTGGCCACAGCTATGAAATGCGCGCAGGCAGAGTCACCGCCGCCGGGACGCTCGATATTTGAACAGTGCGCCGCAAAGTTACGGTGGGCCAGGCGGCGGCGCCTCCGGCCGCAGCTGCAGAGAACGCGCGCGCTTGACTACAGTACGTCGTCGTCCACGGGGCAGGATTGGAAACTTTGACCCAACGGCGTTTCAACGTATTTTATCGGACGACAACCAATACATTTGTACAAACATATGTATTTTCATTTTTGTTTTATTTGTATTAATAAACGCTAAACGGTCCAGCAGACATAAAAGATAATGTTACGATTTTTATTTTTGTTTATTTTATAATATTATACTACAAATAAGTAACAACATAATATAACGTACTTAAAAGTTATAGGTATAACTATGTATAAGAATAGAGCAGAGGACTTATAGCCCTAGAAAAGCACTATAGATAATAGATATGCAAGCAATCATGCACTTAAAACCCTAAAATATGTTCTAAAAATACTTACATTTTTTTTAAAGGCCTAATAAATAAAGAATTTTAAAATAAATAGCGTTAGACATAAGAAAGTACCTACAATTATGCGTAATTTAAGTTATTATTTCATACAAATGAAAAAAAAATAATAAAATAAAAAAGTTTTCATCTAAATGAAACTGTACAAATTTTATTTCTATTGATTAGGAAAAAGCCAATTAGGTATACATTGATTGATTGATGGACGGGTGCCTTTAAGTGATAGAATAACGGATTGTCTTTTTTTTTAAAATTTTTAATTCAAAAAAGTCATTTTTGCAAAAACTTTTGCATTTTTATAGTGCAATTTACTATGTAATTTGTACGTATTTTTTGGTGCAATTGTACAATTTTTATATGTATTTTTGTGTGTTTTCAATGCAATTAAAACCGGTCTTTATAGCTATAAGTTATAACTTTGTAAGTATTTAAAGTTTAGATGAGCGGAGTAGTGAACCAACATTTTGCGTGGTACCGCGTACCACTCCACTCCGCTCATCTATACTTTAAATATACTTATAAACCATAAGCTATACTAGTCCTAAATTGGATTTTTATTTATCCAAATCATCGGATAAATATTATGCTTTGGAATATGAAATTAAAATTGTATGTTGAAATTCAAAAAAGTAAAAAACTTAAAAAATGATAAGGAAAAAAAATTTAAAAAAATATTATTTCTTTAAAAAAATTCCGTTGTCTAACGACTTAAAACCATGTTAAAAAAATTGAAAAAGTCAATGCTTTTTGATATAATAATGACTAATAAGTTTTTTTACGTTGAATTACCTTGTATATAATATAGTTTCCACCGTTTGGACACAACTATATATTCGTATAGTAGAGCCGTAGAGGTAAGGTACCTATAGTAGATGTGAACTGCCGATTATGGTATTATACGCTTTAAAAATCCAATACATTTAAAGCTTTACCAATGGTAATATTTACATGATACTCAAAATTAAATGATGAGATACCTATTATCTATTCAGTATACAGTATACATATTACATATTATATTATGGTGTAATCTTTAGAGGAGAGCAGTTGGTCCCCATGAAATTGTATTCTAGGTCCAAAGTATAGGTTTGCCCCTCATCCATTTATTTAGCTCTTATTCATTGTATATTACAACATATTATTTTTTGAACATTATTATATGAGCTTGAATATTATTTTTCAGTGTACCTACGTTTTTTGTAATTAGTCATTAAAATATTGATATTGTATACACTTAAAGTTTTGCTAATTATTCATTACCTATACTCATTATACTCATCATTATGATATATGGATAGTACTAACTTGTTATATTTTTAGTTTTTACTAATTTCACAATTCTATACATGACTTCGAGAATTGAGTGTTTATACGTTATATAGTCGAGAATTTATGTATAGTCGTATAAATTTATTTATTATTAAAGTAAATTATTTGAGGGGTAGAAGAAGAAGAAAGAAGGTGACAACCTTCTCACCCATCATATTTTTAGATACACTGCAAGGTATTTTGCTTTCCCCTGCATGAAAAAAAATGTATTCCAAGATACGACGCTGGTTATTCTTATTTTATTCCACAAAAATAAAAAATAGGTACACCGTACATACATTTACGGGGGTTGGGAAATCTTTAAGACGACCCATCAAGATTTTCTCTAATCCAGCTTTGGTCGCTTTATCACGATTCCACACCATTATATTCTGCACATTTAAGTGTCAAGTCGACGATAAACGGAAGTCATGTACTCACAAGTCATAATGTTCCATACGACCATACATATTATTATAATTTATAAGGTACACGCAGTAGAGTACAGTAGTACACGGTGGTGATCTTTCTGACATAGTATACGCGTCCTGTCACATTGCGCATGCGAAAATTCTTAAATTTTTTATTTTACCATCAACAATATTACTGATAAAAAACTATAGAATGCTCGATTGACTGACATTCATAAAATAAATCCAAAATAATCTCAGAACCAGAAATGATTTAAGTTTTTTTAGAATAAATCTCTTAAACTTCAGCTTCTAGACCGATAAAATAATTATTATTGTAATAACTAATAATCATTGAAAATTAAAAATGTTTGGACTAAAGTTATGATAAAGTTTTAAAATATAGTCATTTTACAATATATTATACCTATGTAAAATTTAAAACTAAACATGAATAATAATAATAATACGCCATCATTGATTGCATCAAACTATAAGGACCTATATATATATTATTCTCTCTGATTTAAAATAATATAGGTAGCACTATAGCAGTATACATGTTAAGGGCAAAGTAGTAAATCCAGGTATTGCGTAATACAATGCCCGGACACTGTGCTCAACGATAAAATGAAAACTAATTTAAATCTCTGTTAATTCACTATAAAACTAATTATATTTTTAAAAAAAAATTTTTTTCTGTAGGTCTTATAAAATGCGTCCGCTGCTGGCTACCATTTTGCCGCATACATCAATATAGAAATAATATAAATATATAAAGAAATAAACTCATCATAAAATATAGGCATTATTAGGTACCTACATAGTACATAATGAAAACAATTTAATTATGGGGCTTATAAATTATAACCATTAATCAATGTAATAATTACAAACTTAAATGTTATGATAAAATTAATTAATTAAAAAATATTTTTGTATAATATTTCGAGGGTTTAAACTTTCACTTCTCAGCCCTTTCTGCGGCAGTAGGCATATACCATGCAGGCTGCAGCAGTCACACAATATGATTTTAATTTGAGTGTACGACATTTTAGTACAAAATCAAAAAGAACTAAAACCTGTTCAACGCTTAAAACGTACTGCCGTATTGATAGGAGTATAAATAGTATAATATAATATATTTAGGTGCTATGTTGTTTATTGTTTATATTTATATCTACAGCGTGTGTATTTTTTTAATGTATACAACGCATCATATTGATTATTGAGTTTTAACTACCTACCTAATACTTAGCTATATATACAATATTATGCATAATGTATTTTTGGTACTGACAAAACGTATTTTTGTAATGAGAACCTCTGGTTAAAGTGATCATATATATGATATATATTTCAATATTTGTACAATTGTGCATATAATATGAATATATTGACGTTCAATTTTAACTCGATTCTTAGGTTCAACAAATCGATGCTTGTAGTGTTTTAATAACAGATTTATTATTCAAAAATAAATTTAATTCATATTTAAATACCTATATTGCAAAGTTATAACTCATATTATAGTCCTCGTTTACTGTACTTATACCATTGCGTGTGTGTAGGTATTCTTAGCCACTATAGGTAGGTAGGTACCTATATAAATATATAATACTAGCTGAACTACCCGGCTTCGCCCGTGCGTAGTTTTTGCTTTTTTAGTTTGTAGTTTAAAATTTCTTATTCCTACGTCATTAATATAGTGGTTGCAGTTGTGCTATGATACGTACGACCGTCAATAGTTAACTGACGTAGTGTCGTGTCGAAACAATTATTCATCTCCACCCGCCGATAAGATACACACACAAAAAAAGGTCAGAGTCCAGGTAGACGGAAATCCTCGGACCGCGCCGTACCGTATTTCCCGTTATCGGCCGACTGCTATTATTATTATTATATGAATATAGATATACAAATTACACGCACAAATTTATTTTTGCCAATTTCAACCCTTTAAAATCAAAATTTTGAAAATCGAGCGACGTGGTGACACTCAGGAAGGTATTTGGAACAACTCTATGAAAAAAAATTGGAAAAAAGTTAAATAGCGTCGTCACAAAATTGGTACATAAAAAAGGACTGTTCTTTTATATATATAAGGATTAATATAATAATATAACAATAAACAAAACTATATAATGCATAAAGCACAGGTAACAACATTTTAAAAAAAACTTGAAATATTGTAACAATTTTATTCTACGATAGTACTACTTATTTACTTATGTTATGATATGTTATGTTTATTCTTTAACACTTCATGTCTTCATGTCATACTGAGTATAATATATTAAATTACATATTTTAAATTATTAAATATCATATTATAATATTATTTATTAAGCGTGACGATTAAAACAATATAATATATATACTTACGACCGTCGACCTACCTATGGAATATGAATAATCAGATAATATATTATACTAGAAAATTAAAAATTAAATTCGACAATAGTTTTTAACAGTCGTTAAAGAAACGGGTACACAGGTACACTATAAGTATAATATTATAATTTATAAAAGTAATAATGCCTACAACCTATACCTACCTAATATATGACTTAATAGTTTATTGAAATTAAATACCATATTAGTAATAATTAATAATATGAATTTATCAAATAAATATTGGTAAATATATTATATTGTAATAATTATTTCTTATACCCACTGTATATAATACATGTTATATTATGTAAGTATAGTAATTACCTACCTATCACCTATGTTAAAATAAAATTATTCCATAATAGCTCATATAGCAATGATATAAGTACTATAAACTATTATTATAACTAAAAAGTTAAAAAATGTTTTACCTATATTTTGTGAAGTACCTATAAACTCTGCCCCGCAATAACAGATGATAAAAAATTCGATTGTGAAGTTGAAATGGTTCGTATTGCTGATAAAATTACGAATAAATATAGTCATAGGCGTAACTAGAGCTCTGCTTTATGATGGTGGGGGGGGGCGTATTTACATATGTCAATTGAATCGAGCACCATAGTGCTAAATTCAGGTACCTACTGGTATTCAGCACTTTTAACTATTTCCCTTTAAAACAATTGGTTATATTATTATATATATTTGATAATTTACTTTGGAATAAAGTCTGATTTTTTTTAAAAAAACATTATTTATTTACAAGTTTTAACTTTTATTAGGGATATTTTAACATTTAACAGTTATTTGATTGCCAAACATTATTTTAACAATAGTTTGAAATAAATAAATAAAAACAAAATAAATTTTCGTCGAATTATTAAGTTTTATTACCTATTGAAATTAATATTTTACTTTTATTTTTTCTAATATATATAAGTATATAACAATAGGTTATATTATTATTATATAGGATAGGTACCAAGGTACCTATATTATATGCATATTGAGCATTGATGCCCACGTGCCACTCACTCGCTACGCTGAGCTCGGGTAAAAAATCTAAAATATCCCTCGACTTGTTGTGTAAAACCACCTTGGGTAAGCCTCGGTGACGTCCCTTTATTTCAGTATTTAATCCTTGTTTTATTTTTTATTTTTCTTGTATCGGTAGATAAAATATGATAATAATATTGATAAAAATATTATAAACATGATATTGAATGTTATAATATAATATTAATATGGATGAGTGTTGAATACCAGTAGGGAATGTATTTGATTTATTGGTTTCCAAACCGTACCTGAATTTAGCACTATGGTGCTCGATTCAAGTGGTTTATTATGTAAATATTCGTGAGAGGGGCTGGAGTCTTGACATTTTTGATACCAAAATAAAATATAGAGAGTAGAGACAGAGTCACCCGTCACACTCACACAGTTATAACTTATAAGTGTTATAAGGTTATAAGTTATAACTTATCAACACTATAAAATATTTTTTTGTGTTATTTTATATTAAACATAAAAAGTATTTTTGAAATTATAAAGAAAATATAAATTAATAACATTATACATATGTGTACACATTTACCCAAAATATAAGAATGGGGTATAATACTCGTCTAATAGCAGATAATATGCTAGTTATTTATATTTGTTGTATAATTGAACGGTGATCCTTGATCAGTGATCACGTTTTTAAAACAAACCCAGTCTCAGCACTGTAGCTGCCGATGCACGGTCGCGTAAATAGTCGGCTACAAGAGGACAAGCTATTTTATTATTATTTGTGTATCGCTTTAGTTACCTATATTATTTATTATTATTAGAATTACATTTTGACATTTTGTTATTTCTAACATTATAATTACGTATATTCTGTACAATTGAAATAACTATTTGTCAAATATCAACAATTATTACCTTACACCAGCGTTCGCATATTTTTTAATATATATTTATGCACTTATATATCTTATCTCTATGCGGCTATGCCCTAAGAGTCACCACATCGGTATAATAAGTTAATAACTGGATCTATCCCTCATACCCCCCCCCCCCCCACCCACCGTAAATACGCCGCTGCTAGGTTGATATTCTATGGCTGCACGCACAGTATTTGTTTCATTTATTCCCATTTCCCATATTCTGAATTCTCTGTCCATTATTGCAATCGTTGTGCATTGCGTAATATTTCGTATTTCGGCGTTTGTTCTCCTGCGTCAGACCCTAATTCGTCGTAGTAAAAACCACCTCAGATCTTTTTCAATATCAGATTCTCAAAGGAAAGTAACTTTTTCTCCATTTATGCTGTTAGGTATCGTCCAGTCTTCGTATCCATACATTAGCGTTGGTCTAATTACAACCATATACATTATACAGTCTTAATTTTGTTCTTATCGAGAATACGCTTTTTTCGCTTTGTGTATGTGGACATGTGGTTTACTATTTTAACGCTCTAGAGTTCTAGACTCTAGTCATTACTCATTATTACTCTAAATGGTAGTTCCAAGGTATTTAAAATTTAAATATTGGTCAACTTTCTCAAAAACCAGTCCTTCTATTGCAATACCTCATGGTCGTTTTCCGCAATAACTCCATTACTATGGTTTTTTCTTCATTATTACTTAGGCCTAATATATTTTTCAATTAATTTTACTGCACTTTTCACTTAAGTTTCTTTATTGTTTCCATTAGGTTTAGATCATCCACAGAACCTTACCCACCCAACATCGATGCACTGACCTCCAGCCCATATATATTATATTGTACTCTTCTATTTTCTAATTACCTTTTCCAATAATATATTAAATAGCAAACAGGGTGAGGGTGCATCTTACTGTCTTAAACCTGTAATAACTTGAAACTTTTCGGATGAGGTTTGGTCTACCCTTATGGCTTTATCTGGTATTTCGTTCCTTCCATACACATTTTTGTATATTAAGCAATAGGTATTCTTTAATCTTTATGGGTTACCCTAACCAAAAAGTTTAATATTTACTTTGTGTTCTACATAATATAGAAAATTGTTAAAAATATATGTTGTATAAAAATATAATTTTTATCATTCATTATTTTATCGGTGGTAGTCAAACGTCGAGTTTGGTTGTGACGGGCGACGGCCACTACCATATAGCAGCTATAAGTATACTAACACAAAAATAAATGCAAAATAAATATCTAATAAATAAATAATATTTATACTACTTATATTTTTAATAATTTTCTATATGTATCCATATACATAAAAGTAAATACTAAAATTTTTGTTTTGGCCGAAAAGGGAAGGGTGCGATTTTGATTGAAAACGGTTATGTCCGTACATGAAGGGTGGATAGAGCCTAATATTACACCTGAGGCCTTGCTAACAAATGCTAATACTTATACAGTTATACAATTAAAATTTCCATTTATGAAATTCCTAGTATAGGTAATTACATTTTTAACCTAACGGTTGAAACCTGAACTTCAAGGGGTCGAGATAATTACTACATCTCAAGTTAAATATCTGGAAATTAGACAAACAACTTCTCTATACTTGCAGTCCTAGGTTTAAGTACTAACGAAAAATACTTAAATATCACCTCCATCTGCTTTGCCCTATCCTTTACCAACTATCCTTAAACAAAATAATATAAATACAATAGTCAATAAAATAATAAATATTATAATTATGTGGCATTCAATGTGATAGATAATTTGTTTCTACTTAGACGCTTTTAAAATTACACGTTTTGGTAAAATCCTCGCTTGGCACCAAGTAAGCTATTAGGTATTGTTTATACAATTTTCATTTTATCTATATTATTTGTATAATATATTATATTTATTATTTATTACAAAGTACAATATCATAAATCAAAATTTGCTTCTATCATTTTATACTGTTTTACTTTATTTTTATAAATTATTTTAAGGGGCCTGCTCGTGACTATTTAATAAGGGGCAACATTTAGGCAATTTGTAAGCTCGTCGCCGCCGCCCGGGTGCCCGGTACCTATGTGTTAGTCGTAAATGATTATTAGTGTGCGGTCTGCGGGTCGCGGGAGATAGGTATACGCACACATGTCAAAGTAATCGCCAGACAGAAAATTACTAGCGTGATTTTTTGCTCAAAACACACTTTACAGGAAAAACTCTCACACCTCGTACTTTTGGTACTTTTGGGGGCAACTGGTACATGCCCAAATAGGCATCATGTGGAACTCCCTCTGCAGAAGTTGTCTATTATGGTACAAGGGAGTTGTAAGAAATTGTAGGAACCTGTGAATAATATAATATGTACTAGTGATGTTACAAACACTGAGTTTTAAAGATGAACCAAACTTTAGAAAAATTCTTAAAATATTTATAAAAATTATATACAGGATGAGTCACAAAGCATGCTTATACCCATTTTCCCCTTTAATTATGAATTTATTCAAATTCTGATTTTTTTTAATTTTTAAATAATATACTCATGAACATATTTATAAACTCTTGAAATTACGGCGTACAAACTTCTGCTTTTTATAAATGAGAACTTTTAGTGTAGTAATAAATTATTTAATAGGTAATTATTTTGAAAATTTTTTAGTATCTAGGTTATTTAAAATTCAATTGAGTGTTTTTGTTAAAATGTTTATAATAAGCCATAAATAATATTTCTTAAAAATGGTTTAACATTTTTACATTTATTATTTATATTATAAATAGCTTAATAGCATTCATAGGATATTCCAAACCCATTATCATGGAACTATTATCCTTAGGACCTTCACAAAGTTAAATAAATCAAAAACAACTCAATCAAATTTTAATTTTGATTTATCAAAATGTTCAGAAAAATGAACCGCTAAAAAATTAAAGTAAAAAAGGGGTTATCATTTAAAAAACAGGATTTTGTACCTTTACAAGACATTCCTTAAGTAGAACAAAAATATCAAGAGTTTGAAAATATGGTATTTTACATTTCAAAATTCCAAAAATTAATTTCTGAATACCTGCATTATCGAAGAGAAAAAGGATGGTGAGAATGCTTGATAAATTATCCAATAATTATAAATTTTTAAAGTATAGATAGTAGGTACGATTTTAGTTATAATGAATAAATGGCAATAAGATGGTAAAATAAAATGTTCTTACTTTTTAACAGGGAGCGTTTAGCTTCTTACTACATTAATTATTAATATATTACTTATGTCTTATACGGATACGTATTTTAGACTGCGTTTATTATAACTCAGAATATCATTTTGTTGAAAAGCTTAATATAATAATATGATGTATAGCCGTATGCCCGTATAGTTAACAACTAAAAGGTACGATTACTATTGTCTTCATATAATTGTTGCAATCATCTCAGTGCTTAAGTGGTTTATTGTGATATGTAATTTAAAAGCAACAAAAAATCATTGGCTTAAGAAAACGATTCCGATTTCTGAGCTGAACTTGTTTAAAACTGCCCTTCCTTCAAATAAAAATAAAAATACCATTTAAAGTATTTGACTCATTTTTTTTATTAAAGGTGCCACAAGGAAATGGAATATGCTTTCTAAGATATTTTCATCTGTTATGTGTAATTTATTTTAATATTAATATTTGATTATCGCGTTTTACAAAAAATAAATTTCACAAGAATTTATAAATATATCAAACTATTAATAAACATTAAGCAATGATTCAAAGGTGTTTATTGTTAAGTCAACATAACTTCCTCCAAAATGATTCCTAAACAAAAATAATAATTTATGTAAAATATTAATTTATTCATAACATTTAATGGTACTTATCGAGTATCGCGACTACCTAGTTACGAGACGTATTGAGTGGTGGTTATTATTAGTATTGGTATGGGGATTTATTTTAGATAAGTAACATGAGTACATGAAGTTTTACTTTTATTTGCAATTTGCCATTTGCCAACGCACTTGCTAATACCACAGTCATTAGGTACTTTCATATTATCAAACCTTTTAAGTTTTACAATGCAAATTATTTGGGATTTATTATTGAACGAAAAAGATGCCGTGGCTTTTTTCCAAGAATATGGTGTTCTACATAAAAGACGACTGTGTGGGTCTGATCACAAAGCTAAATCGTACTCCGAGAAACAAACATTTTGGAAATGTAATATCAAATTGTGCCAAAAGAAAGCAAAAATGCGTGTTGGTAATTGGTTTGTTGGCAATCGCATTTCATTTGTATGAGCTTTACGCTTTATATATTGTTGGGCAGAATAAATGACTTCTTTAAAATGTTGTCAAACACAGTTAAATATATGTGGCCATACTACTGTGGACTGGAATAATTATATGCTAGAAATATGTTTTATGTTTGAAAAGTCATAACGTGAAAATTGGTGGCCCTGGCAAAATAGTAGAAATTGACGAAAGTCTTTTTACAAGACGTAAAAATAATGCTGGTAGAGTTTTACCACAACAATGGATTTTTGAAGGCATTTGTCGGGAAACGATGGAATGTTTTTTTAGTTGAAGTTAAAGATAGGTCTGCATCTACACTTATTCAAGCAATAAAAGATAATATTAACCAAGGTACAACTATTTATTCTGATTGTTGGAGTGGTTATAAAACAGATGAACTACAGAATGCTGGGTTTAACCATTTAACCATTAACCACACTTACAATTTTGTAGATCCTCAAACTGATGTTCACATAGAGAATATCGAAAGGTTATGGGGATCCTCTAAAATTCTAAATGGTGCAACAAGAAACATAGAGGTACAACTCGTCAACATCTAGACAGCTATTTGATTGAATTCATGTGGCGCCAAAAGCATAAAAATCCATTTCTAGGCATTTTAAATTTAAAATATCTAAGCATTTTCCTCCTTTAGTATAATTTCTAATTTTATTCCTAGTTTTTATAATAGTTTTTGTAATAGGTAGGTAATTTTAAAGTAAAGGTAGACGTGATGACAAAATTGTTTATTTATTACCGAACAGTTATAGTAGTCGCGATACCGATAAGTTCCTATTTAATAATTAATAATACAATTATATTTTCATACCAATGATTTAAATAATGAAACAAATGATATAATAACTTTCTATTTTCAAACCCTTTAGATTTTGGTATTTTTTTAAAATATGCTTCAAAAAAATCTTTAGAAATACCTCCAAATAATGAAAGGGAAGCAACATCAAATTCATGATGCCCATAAAATGTTGCTGGATCAAAAATAACTATTAACACATCGCATTAGTGATGGAGACATTCATTTAAAAAGTTAAATAGTAAATACTATACTCTAGCTCTTGAGAGAAGATTACCGTTACACGCATGCACACTGACAGAAGCAAACAGTAAGAGTCCGTATGTTTATCTGTTTTCTATGGTATGTATGCGGGAAATCAGATTCCTACATTTTGGTTGGGACTCGGTAATCTTCTTTTGAGAGCTGCAGTAAGGTATATTGGTTACAGGTTACCTATTATTTACCTGGTTTTGAATTTGATTGAGCAGTATTTCCTGGCCACAAGTCTCCGTGAAGTAATGATGGCTTAACTTCTATCCCCTCAAAGAATTTGGGAATTATAAGTTTCAGTTGAGACCAATAATTTTCAACGATTTTCTATTTAAAATAATATTAGTTAGAAACTATTAGTTAAAAAATAATGTGTTTATAATTATCAAGAGTTAGATAAGTGCCAGAATTACCTTTTTTTTCAAACTGGTTTCTGGATTTGATTTTAGTAATTGTATTTGATAATTCAAACGATTTTCTGTGTAGAATGTCTGTAAAGTATGTCTGCATAAAATAACTGCATTTTTAAAAAATTACCAAAAAAATATTTATTTTTATACAATCCAATCATCAGTCCATGTATTATTTTGAGGTAAAAATCCACAACACGTTTCAACGTGAAATCCAAATTTGTTTATTTGTGGTTGACTCTCCTTTAAGTTAAACATATGCATATCTGCTAATTGACTACCTAATTCTGATGAACATGTTGTATTTAAAGAACTCATTTCCCAATAGCTCATCACAATAAAATGTTGACCACTATTTGTGCAACCAGTGGCAATTGGATAAGGAACTGAAATAGTATTTGTACTGCATATTGCTTTAAGGCCTTCTAATTCTCCATTGAACATCTTATCTGACTAAAATTATTAATAAGTCGAAAAAAAATTAATACTTATAAAGTTTATATCAAGAATAGTATGAAAAAATACCCCTGGTTTTGAGTTGTCTTTAACAAATAATAATTTGTTATCTTCTGTTTGATAAACTGAACTACTATTAATACAGCCTTCATTTATACAAATATTCAATTTTTTTATGCTGGTGTTGAGGATATTTTCTAATGCGTTTTCCATTTCAATATATTTAAATTTTGTTAGAAGTCAGTAATTAAATAATACATTAAAAAAAATAAAAATAAGGAGTTGAAACTTGAGATTACAATCATAGATAATTACCTACTTCATAGAAAATATTTAATATATTTATATATTTTCTTATAATACTACATTACAAGTATACAACCCGTCAAGTCGTCAACACTTCAACAGTTCAACACTTTACATTCTTGAAAGTTGAAAATATATATAGTCAAACTCTAATAGTCGCCCGACCTCCGTAATCTTTAATGAATATTAGAGAATAGATCCATAGACAATCACAAGTCACAACAGTCAATGTCAATATAGTCAAAACATGAATAAAGTCTAACAAAAAGTCATTAAAAAAAGTTTATTTAGTCATGCTTTAAGCACAGAATAAATGATACAGAATATATTTCATATATTCTGTGCTTTAGCCTTTAAGTTCAAACCACTTTACCACTGAATAAATTTTGATTAGAATTTAGCGATAAAACCACAGAATAAGTTAAAGCAGAATGGAAACTGATAAGAAAATACACGGCTCTTACGGCCGCCCAAGACTATGGTCCGCCATGTTGAAAGGGCTCATCAGTGTTGACCTAAAATTTAATATGAAATATCTTCTGTACAATAAATATACAACAATTGAAAATATACAATATTTTTTTCAAAAGTTAATTTATTTTTACTTATAATTTATAAAAAAAATGTATATTGGTTGATATAAATACATATTTATTAATTACGTTATACATTGGATCATCGGTATTTAATAAAAATGATTTTTCTTTTTAACGTTGGCTAAAAAAATCATGTTTAAAAAAGTACAAACTAAATAGCTCATTAAAATAATTATTTAAGTATTTAAAACATTTTACAACATTTAAAAAAATTGAAGTGGGAACTTCTTTTATATAGAAAGAAGCTATTAAATAGGAAACTGTTTTTGTTTGACTATAGTTTATGCAATAATAAACATTTTAATATTCTGGATGCAGGTACACTAATATAAAAAATTAAAAAAACATTTAAATATAATTACATTTTTATACATTTCAGTTTATTAGTGGAACAAACCATTACTCTAAGATAAAGACATAATATAAACAAAATACATTATTTAAAAAGTCTAAGTATGAATAACAACTTAAATATTACTAATATAAGGTAATGAGCCAGTTACTAAGGCATTTGAAATATTGAACAATTTAAGAAATCCCTAGTGGTTAACTTGATTACCAGTGACATAATTAGTTATAAATATACAAAATAAAATAGTTATTATAACATATATACAAATATTAATAATAATAAGAACAAACTATTAAGTATAATTGACAAGGTGTTACAGGTTTAATGCTCAAACACCTAAAAAAATAAAAAAATAAATAGTAATAATAACAAATGAAACATTATAAATGGGATAAAATAGTTAATTTTCTATTTTTTAATTTTTTCTCGGAAACTAAAGATCTATTTAACAATGTAACTGCTGTAAAAATTCTGAACCTAATGTATAAATGTAATAAAAAAGATTTGTCAGAATGTGTACAAGGATGACTAAAAGGAACATAACTGAAGTGAAGTCTTAACTTTGAAGCAATACCGTTTTCCAAAGAAATGGATGGAAATAATTGTATAAAAGTATTTTCCAACTCATAAATAAAATTGTAAAGTTCATCATGAAGCATCATCAAATTTCCAAATGTAGAGTTGTCTCTTGTGCGATATGCTTTGAGGAAAGATAAGTGAAGCGACTGGTCTAACTGTTTCTGATAACGAGCATAATCAACACAAATCTGACATATGTATTATGTGCTTCTCCAAGCACTTCTTTATAATATATCCACAGACATATGTAAACGTGTTCCTCTCTGCAGGTAATTCTAAGTTTTTATAGTCAACTGTACCGATACTAATGGGTTTAAATTCAAAAGGATTTTTTACTGGTTCAAGTATATCCAGAAATACATCACTCGCTATTTCTGAGTAAAATATTTGATCCAAATCCTCAATGCAATTAGCGCCAGAGGAAGTTTGAAAATAGTTTAAACAACATTTTTTTTTAAAAGCCTAAGTTAATTGAATGGGAGTTGGATTAAAATTATTGCCTTGTTGTTGGCGGAAAGTACAAAATAAATTTTCTAAACAATCCTGATTTATTCTACCAGTATATGGGACATAATTAAGATCATTTGGTTGGTCTAAAGAAGTATAAAGCATTTGCAATTCAGAAATTGAGATTAACCAAACTTTAATTTGAAATTCATACGTTTATATTATAATTATATATTGCCATTATTAATAATTTCAAAAGCTATTAAAAAATTAGTTGGACTTTCCGGTACATTTTTTTTTAGAAAGATAGAAAAAATTGTAGAAAATCTTGTGTTGAATTTTAAAATCTTAGATTTAAATAGAAAATTTTTTATGAATTAACTGATAAAAAAAAACTTCAAAATTTCGTGATTTTTAAATATTTATTCGAAATTTCAATTTTAGATGCTTATAAAAAAAAATTACACTTACGCTTCACTTTTTTTTTAACTACCACTTACATAATACCTTATGAGTAGGGCTGGGATTTTAATGCCCTAAAAACCCCCAAAAAATGTCCTAAAAAAAATGCATTTTGGCATTTTTATATTAAATTATCAACAAAAATTAACCAAATTAATTAAAATAATTATAATATATCTTTTTGATTTTTTGGTTACACTCTATATACTACTGACGTAAAACCTTGTTTTAAATTTTCAATCCTTATAGTTATAAAAACTGAACATTTTATAGATTGTTAACTACAAAACAATTTATCCGATGATGATTTTCGGAGAATATTTGAAGTTTAAATGCTTATAAATAATGTTATTATTTTTGGTGTATTATTATTTAAACAACTTAGGTATCTTGTATTAAATCTTGTATTATGAAGAATCTTGTATTAAATTTTCAACAAATTTGTCGGAACAACATTTTTTTTTATCGATAATTAAAGAAAAAAAATCAAAAATTTATTAGGCCTATAATTAGCTCAAAAATTAACAAAATCTTTTTAAATTTTTTTTGGTTCATATAAATTAGTAATCTGAACAAATTTTCAAATGTCTACGGTAATTCCTTTTTGAATTACATTAAAATAAGAAAATCGTTCCCGGAAAAAACTGGTGAACATCCAATTTCAAACGCTCATAAAAAATTAATTTGAGTTTCCGGTAAATATTTTCTTTTTTAGAAAGGTCGAAAAACATATAGAAAATCTTGTGTTGAATTTTAAAATTAAAAAAAAAATTGCAGAATTTCGTGATTTATACATATTGTGTCGAAATTTTAACTTTAGACGCTTATATAAAAACTATTAGAGACATACGCTCAACTTTTTTTTAATTTTCACATACAGCAAGTTATGAAGAACATTGTATTACTTTTTCAATTTTTTTGACTGACTAAATAATATAATACAATACAATAACAAAAAAAAAAATCGAAAATTAATCATGTTTATAAATAGTTCAAAAATAGTCAAAACATATTGAAAATTTTATTGTGTAGGTATAGAAATTGCTTATATAAACATTTTGTGAAATGTACATGTATTTACAGTCATTATTTCTTCTGTTTCACCAAAAATAAAAATTAATTTTGTCAAAAATTGGCTTCGCGTAAAAATTTCCGTTTTTTCCTTAATTTTTTTTTTGGTTTTCCCCGACGCGATTAAAAACTATTGAGAAATTTTTACTTTTGACCCCCCAAAGTACCAATTACATCCACTTTCCTATCAGAAAAGATGCTGATGAAGAAAATTGGAACACTTTTACTGCCCTTAATCGTGGTGACAGATACAAAAAAAAATTAAAAATTTCATATAAAAAATAAAAATAATGTTAAACAGTGTAGCCAAATAACACATAAATAGTATAGACATTTTTTTTTGCTATATGGGAAAACTGATGAGCCCTTTCAATATGGCGGACCATATTTTTGGGCGCCGAGAGTTTCCATTCTGCTTTAATCTATTCTGTGTACGTATCACCAAATACTATATAATATAGTATTTACTATTTGCTAATAACTGGCAACTTACTGTAAGGCCCCAACTAAATAATAGATATAGCCATATAGGCCGCAGTGGAGCAACTAGACACTTGGGGGCCCTAAAGTCAAATATAAAATGGGGCCCCCTTGGAAAAAATGTAAATGGTCTTAATAGCAATTAAAGGTACACTGTACACCGCTTCCTCCTCACCCATAAGGTAATCAAAACCATTCGTTAATTCTATATATTATATAACCTATATAAAAGCGAAATGGAAATCTTTGTTACGGATTAACTCCGAAAATTCATGACCGATTTGGCTGATTTTTTTTTTTGTTGTGTTCGTAATTAATAAATGTTAATAGGTATGAAAGACAATTTTATGAAAATCTACCGGAAATGTATAAAATCTGGAAAGCTAAAATACAGTAGTGGCGCTACCTATTTAACCATTTTTAACGGGCAACGAGGTGTACGGGGTGAGCTAGTAATTTCATAAAACTAAAATTTATTTTTGTAAATTATTTTTTTTTTTTAAATATTATTTATTTATAAAATACAATAAATATTAATATTTCTGGAGTTTTTTGTAAAAAATTATCTTCAAAATGCCTACAAAATATTGAGAAAAAACAATAGTAGAGAATATTAACTCTTGCAGGTAGTTAATATACAGCACATATAATCTAATACAATTCAGATTTCAGATGTGTCAATATAAAATATATGTTGAAGTACAATTAATTTTTTTATACACCTAACACCTATCATCTTTGCAAACAGTTCAATTATACAATATAATAAAAAATACAAGTTTTGATATTTATAAAAGGACTTGGATTCTTTCTATTGATAGTCACCTTGACTAATTTCTAATTCTTCTTTATTTTTAGAAAATAAACAATATCACATAAAAAGTTACCTAATTAATTATTACATTTTCCAGTTTATTATTTAGCCATGATAATTGGTAATGATTTTATAGTATTATTAAATCAATAACTCGTAGACCGTAGTGTAATCAGTGTCGGCCTGGCACACCAAAGGCCCATGGATCAGTTTTTTTAAGGAGCCCCATAATGAACGAGCCTTGGGCCCTGTAAAGAAAAATTGTACCTAAAAATTACGTATTGTTAAATACTTCGATAAACTACTTTGGAGAGTCCATACTTCCTATAGGCAATAGTCCTATAAAGACCCGAAAGATCAGGCTGCCACACAAATAAAAAATTGACAAGACCCTAAAATAAAACAAAAAACGGAGGGGGCCCGGCTGCATTCGCAGCCCAGCGGCCCATAGCCAGGGTGACACTGAGACTGAGTGTCTACTAACAATAAATATTTAAATAACAGTATAATATTATAGTATAGCCATCTCATTAAGCTATAAGCCTATACATAACGTAGATGTTTAAAATAAAATATAGGTACCTACCTAATAATAATAATTACAAAGTGTAAAAAAAAACTAAAAATCAATTTTTATTATGGGGCCCCAAAGTTTCACTCTGGTAACTTACCCGCTAGTTGCGCCACTGCTATGGGGTTTTTGGTGTCGAGACTTCAGAGCACTAGAGTCTAGAGGTATATTTAGTCGTCTAGAGGATGAATATTGAATAAATTGATCTATTTTAACAAGTAAAAATTACAAAATCTATTATGTCTTATGAAGTTATGTCAATTGTGAATTGCGATGATATCATTGTCCGTTGGCATTGAATATATTATATAATATACATGTCGCATGCAGCTAGCATTTTACTGTGCAATTATGTAAAATAATATCATAATAATTACCCAGCGTCTCCGAAACTCGAACCCTATGTTAAAGGTCAGCCATGTCCTGACATCTTTTGAAAATGTAGAATGGAGCTACTTCATATTTTTACTATACCTTCCCCCGATACGCCATATTGCATGGGATCAATATTTAGATATTGTGGTATTTTTTAATATTTTTCGCCCGACTACATTTTTTGGACTTCGGCGCTACTTTAAATACCTTCTATTTATTATATGCGATTAGTTTTTGGAAATAGTTTTTCTTATGCAATGATCTATCAATGAATTCCAATTGAACACATCCATTTCAGTGACCTACTCAATGAATAGATAGTATGTTAGTACTTGGCAGTTACCTACTAATTACTATGTAGCAGCTAGAATGAGTTCCACAATTTTTTGGGTTAAAATGTAGGTAGTTTTATCTTTTATACATTATTTATAAATTATAAAATGTACAATATATATATACAATAATATTATATATTTATAAACAATAGGCAGGTACTTTGTTATCGCATATTAACTTATATGCAAAAATATAATTATAAATACCTAACTAATATTATAATGATATGGTAATGTAATTATATACAATTGAATGTGTTATTATGTGTATAAGACTATTACTTGTAAAGTTGTAAATATTTATGTAGGTACACACGACATTTTACATATATACATTACGACATTACCTATAAAATATAATATACTAGCCGACCCGTCACGGCTTCGCCCGTGATTGGTTATTTATTTTGCATTCGGAAGATGAAATGTAGAATTTTTTATACAAATTTTATCGTTTACTGTGATCGGCAAGTAAATATATACAAAAAACGGTTAATGAAAACGTATTGAAATGTTTTTTTAGCGGTATTAATGATAAATATATTTTTATTAAAAATGAATACAGATACAAAATAAATGCTAATTAATCTGTTGACAAAAAAAAATTAAGAATCGGGAATCGTCGTCAGAAAATTGGAACATTTAAATACAATACACCCCTCCCCATCCCCTCCAGACAAAAAAAATTAAAAATTGATCGAAGTGATGACACTTGGGAAGATATTTGGAACATCTCAATAAAAAAAAAAAATGGAAAAAAGATAAATATTGTTGTCACAAAATGGGAACATTTCTGTTCTTGCGGACATCGTAGTGAGGCCCCAAAAATTAGCTTTGTTTTTTAATTTTTCAAGAATTTTCAACTTATTTTTTACTATCAAAAGTGGTACTAAAACCTTCAGTAGACTGTCAGATATTAGTATATAACAGTAAAAATGTTCAGCCAAATCGGTTCAGTTGTTTTCTTGGTTAGCGTGGTTGTAGAAAACTCCTTAAATTTTATGTATTAGTATAGATGTAGATAGATAGGTATACAATTTACACGTTTATTTTAATTAATAATACGTTTTTTTATTATCTATCGGACTAAATTTATGCCAAAAACCTTCTCTGTGATGTCCTCTTTAACTGCACGACGATCCAATAAGTAGTTTCGGAGTTTATTGTTTATCCATAACAAAAAAAATCGACTTCATTTTATATAGTAGTATAGGATATAGACATATAGTAATAGATATAGATTAATAAGAATATTTAGTAAACATGTTGTTGGTGTACGTGCGATAAAATTCTCAGAACAACACCGATATCAAACACAATGCAATTTGACGAACAAAAAGGTCAGGTTGCAGGTAGCTGGAAACCCGTGGGCCGCACAATATGTACAATAATAATAATGTATAGGTATACAATTTACACGTTTATTTAAATTAATAATAACTAATTATTCATTAACTTAATCGGACTAAATTTTTGCCTTAAACCTTCTCTGTGATGTCCTCTTTAATTTAAAAAAAATTGCACGACGATTGAATAAGTAGTTTCGGAGTTTACTCCGCACAAAAAAAAGCGACTTCAATTTATATAGTAGTATAGATAATGTTAATTTGTTAACACTGATAGATAAAAGGCAAATCATTTTAATATTTTTTTTTATATAATGTATTATTTTAAAATCTGAAAATGAATAACATTGTTTTTGCAGTTAATACTAAATAGGTACAACAAATATCTTCAAATGTAAAAACGTACTTATTAATTATTTGTGTAATTATCAAATAGAAACTTTTAGACAATGTTGTTTGGTATATTCCCAAATGAATAATGAACCAGCCACATGCACATTTAATGATCTGACAATACCCAGTTGCTCTATTTCTACACACGTGTCCATGGTGCTTAACAAATCATGTGGAATACCTGAGGTTTCATTGCTGGAACCAAAATTTAAAATATATATAGTATTTTCAAAAAATTATAAAAAAAAACAAAATGTAATATAACTAACTACCTATTGAAGAATAATTAAACTTAATATATAATACAATTTGAAAAAAAAAATAGATCATTCCTCTATCAAGGTGTTCTATGAAAAAATGATATACATTTAAACTTTCTTATGCCCAATAAGTAAATAGTAATAAATTACTATTCTAATGGACATTGAATAATCTATAATTTAATAAATTTAATTTTAACTGTTGTCTACTTCTATGTGATCACATTGTATTTTATTCAAATGGAACTGAATATTTAGTTATTATAGCTGTATTTTCAATTCCCAGCAGACCAAAGTTTGAATTTTTGGAAAAAAATTAATATTATTTCATTATTGTACTATTAACCTTCATCTGGGGGCACTCCATTCCATAGCTCCAGCGGGCGCGCAACAGCAATTTACCGTCTCCTAGTTTCTTTTTACTTTCTAGCCCAACGTTTCATCTAAATATTTTAGATTGTGACAGCTGAGAATACTGAGAACTCCCGTCCTCCTCAACACTCTCCAGTAAAAATTCTGAGTCCTTTTATGAAAGAGGCGGTAAATTACCGCCCGCGCGCCCGGATGAAGGTTAAGTACTCTTATATACAACTAAACTGTTAAAATAAGTTAAATAAAAATTATATTTTACAGTCAGTAAGTAAGGTTTTTTTTAAAAAAATTTTAAGATGCCCATTATTTTGAAGTAAGTATATTTACCCTAAAAGTAGGACACATTTAAATGGCAACTTGATATCATGCAACTTAACACTATCTACTGTTTGTTCTGCAGCCACAATTTGATATCCTTCATTTTTCTTTTTTTGTAAATATGATTTTAGGTTTTTAACTCTTACCTAAAGTAGTATAATTAAGTATAATTTTTTTAATATTAGTACAATCATAATAATGGTAAATTGTTTTCCCAAAATTATTTATAAAAATACCTCAATAATGTATTGATGTTTCTCTGCAGTCATACTCAAGGCAGTAAATTCCTTTTTTTCTATACATAATAAATTATCAACAACTAAAGTGGAGGCTCCAAATACTTGACATGTTCTAGCTAAGCCACCCAAATTAGTAACTTTATCTATCAAAGATGCAACAACTATTAACATTGATTTGGATGTGTGCTCATCCAGAGGTTGAGATGGAATATACTTCCTTTGAGCATTTTGAGCATTGTCTAAGACAATAATTTCATTTGATGATACTAAAAAATAACAAAAATAGTTTATAATATATATAATATAAATATATATTTCAAAAAAACAAGAACATTCAAATAGCTCAATAATTCAATTGTCAGAAGCTAATAGTCCTTTTGAAAATTGTTGAACTTTCAACATGATTCTTATCAAATCAAAGAAAACTTTAACTGAACATATTAAATTGACATTTTATTAGTTGAAGCATTACATTTTTCATTGCAAAAAACTGAGTTTATAAAATATAGTTATATGTAACATGTATACCTGGGGCAGTATTTTTTTCAATAAAAGATGAGACTGCACATAGTGACAAATCATATTTATCATTGTTATTCATGGTCTCCGAGAAATCATTTAACCATTTCATTGGGAAACATTCTTCATAAACAATATTTAATAATCTAGGTACCTCTACACATACATTCTATAGACCAAAAACTCATTAAATTTAAATTATTTAATAATGCAAGACAAGGTTTAATTACTTTCAAAGACAAAGAATTTATCATATCCAATTCCTGATAGAAGAAATCGTTAAATGGATTTTCATACTTTTTAGTTTGTTCATTTTGATCTATCATACTTCCCATAGTTTCACACAATAACGACCATTCATTTTCCTCGGGATAACTAGAACATAATCTAAAAAGTGTTGCCTAAAACACAAAATAAAAGTGAGACTAAGACTAACTAAATACTAAATTAATAACCAAGGATCAACTAAATTTTGTGTTATAAAATTGGAGAGAATAGATTGAGCATGGATAAACTCTTTATCCACTCTACTTACTAAATTATAGTAACCAGTTACTATAAACTACCGGTTATTACTACTAACCAGTGGTCAAAGTAGCTCAAAATAAGTGAAGGGATGGAAAATGGAAATTATAAAAAGTAGAGGGATGCCACTCCCCTTCCCACTTCTACCACTTATATAACTACTAAACTACTTTATAAAACAGCACATTTGGATGACCCTTATTTTGAATGTCTATATTGTAAATTGATAAAATAATTTCCATATAATAAGTTGTGTATATTTAAATTATAAACGGTTCTACAAGATATTTACCTGAGCATAAAACCGTATTTTATAACCATTTGAAAAGCATAGAGGTAAAAGATTCTTTTTAGCTTCAATTTCGAATTGTTTGTTATTTTTTATTTTGTGCAAATGATATACTATGGATATAAAGCTGCACAAATAATTATGATTTTCTTGAGCCTATAAATAAAGTTTAAATATTAACCATAGTTTTTTATATCTATTTTTGCTCATAAAATATGTATTTGATTACACTTTTGAAGTCGTTCCAAAACTCATAAAAATGTTGACATTTATTATATATTAAAACCAATAACCATATTAATTGATATGCAACACTATGTATATGAGAAACTTCTTTTAAACTTGTTAATGACCATTTATATATATTTTCATCAAAAATGAATGACTAAAAAATAAAATTAGAGAATAATATTAATGGTTATTTATAATCATATATTTTAAATAATTAATTAGTACCTCATGTTGTTTGTTACAAGCAACAATAAGCAAAACTTGTACTACTCGTTGTTTTATGCGGTATGCTTTAGAGTTATGAAAAAATTTTCTATCTCTTAATGAAGACTCTGTTTTAGTTATTATATTTATAACATTTCTCCATAACATATTGGAATTTAGTTTGTACAAGCATTTAATTGTATTAAAACGTAAATATTTATCATCAGGCAAACACTCAATTCTGAAAAAAAATATATATATGAACCAATAGTATATTATTATTTATTGTGCAATAATTAATTTAAAAGTTTACGAAATATCATTGATTAATGGAAAATCATTCAATGTCCGCGCATATTCAACTGTGTCCCATTCAATTCTAAAAAAAATAAAGAACTTAAAAATAAGTTTCTAAGTCAATAATATTGAAAAACATACTTAATAGCACCATATCGGTCAATACTGAATAATAAACATTTAGCAAAAAATTCAGACACTAAAAGATTTAATTCTAAAATGTTTAGGGATTGGTCTTCTTCCAAAAATTGAAGAAGAAGTAATGAAAAACAAACACTAAATTTATAGCGGTATTTTTCAGTTAAAAGATTTTGGATAATCTGTAAAAAAAAATATCTTTACCATCTCTTATATTATAATATGAATTATGATTATTATATTTAACAAGTAGTTTACCTGATTTTTAATAAATGTTATGTAATTTTCTTCTAATAACAAATTGTAATTAAATGCCATTTTAATAAAACTTTTGGTAGCATTAGGAAAACAAGATACACGGCAATCAACTAGAAACTCCCAACAGTTTTCGATGAATTGTATTATTAACTGTGAATTCTCTTGAATTGGAAATTTACACAAAAATGACTTAGCAGTTGAAAAATATATACTCCAATATAAATCATGGCGCTCCAAAGTTTTATCCATTAGCCATTCAAGAATACCCAAAATTTGTTCTTTGGGTACTGTAGAATGCTGGAAAAATGTATTAATTATATCCAATTGGGGAATTTGATGCATTCCGGGTTTTCTTAAATGATAAAAATCTTCATTTTTAATAGAAAAAAATCCAGAATCAATGAAATTTTTAGTGAAAGATAGCCAATCATTTTTTAATGTACCTTCAGAAGAATGTTTTGTTGCATATTTACCAATCCAGCTATATATTGCTAAAATAGAATAATTGCCAGAGTGATTCATAAGAATAGAATAACATTTGTTAAGCCAAATATTCATAGAGTTTGTATTGTTTACTATTCGGTTTGAGATTAAAATTTTGTCCAGAAAACGACAAATAATTTGATCATCACAGGGATTTTCTTCTAATATTTGAAAACATTTTTCAACCCAATATGTTGTAAGTGGCCAAATATGTTTACTCAATATTTGGCTTACACAAGTGTCATATCTGCCAAAGTGATCTTCAACTTCCAATAAACATTCTAAAAATTCTAATAGATCTGACACAATTACTGTTTTAAAACAAATTTCATCCAACTTTTTTATGCTTATTGGAGAATCACTAAAAATATTTGATAAAACTAATAATCCAATAGACGTTGAATACATTTTATGCTTTTCATTTAGGCGTTGTGATAGTTGCATATCTAAATAATTCAAATCATTTATTTTTTGGACTGAATTAATCACATAGTCCCAAGATTGTGTTTCATTTTGGTATACAAAAATGCAATCAAATAAATCACAGCAAAATTCAGTTTTAATGTCAAAACTAAACTTACAACTAAACGTAAATAAAAATGTTGACACAATAGTTTTCAAATATGAATTTGGCATTTTTTCAACAACAGACTTTATTTTGAGCACATGGTTAATTATTTTGAATCCTAAAGGACGATTTGGTGAAATATCAGCTAATGATTTTGTCAAAAATGTTAATGGTACAATTGACCATTTAATAGCTGGAAGATTTAATAAAAATATGCCAAATACATCATGACCATCATTGGACATCATAAGTTTATTAAACCATAATGACAATACAATTTCCAATTGAGGTTGGTTAACAAAAATTTCACTAGACATTTTGTACAAAAACACATTGTTCAATGAATCCACAAATGACAGTATTAGTTGTTCATTTGTTTTTAATGATGTTAACGGCATATTTGTGATGATGTCTATACTTGCTAAGACAACATATTTGGAGCTGTGCTTAGACATTTTACAATACATAGCTGTAATCCATTTCAAAGGTAACTTGTAGTAATCATAACCATCATCAGTATTGTTTAATGCAAGTTTTTTAGCAGTACTCAGAATCGGTAAAGTTAAATGTTGTTGAGTATTTTCCAGAGTTTCCATTACAACTATATAATCATTCCATACTTTCACATATTGTTCTTTACATTTGTTCGGGCAGTAATTGACATTTTCGTTTAATAATTGGGAACATGATAATTTAAGTATGACATTACTATAAGTTCTAATAACATTATTTTCACAGGTCAATAAATTACATGTAAGACTCCAAAAATCATCATCATTCAAAATAACGTCAATACACGAAGAATGAAAGAATAGAGATTGCATGTTGAACAGTAAATTCATTATACGATTTGGATGAGTTTTAATTATAGATTTAATATGTTTCCATAAAATAGGTATATAATTAGTTGACACAATATTGTTTAATAAGACTATTACGGCATCTAACTTATTTTTATTTAGGTATGGTTCTTCAAGTATATTTATTAATGAATTTCTTAAGTGATTAAGTTGTGTATTATCATCCATATTACCATTACATGGCATAAATATGTTTTGCATACAAAATCCAATATTTTTTATTCTTTCATTGGAACAATTTTTAAAATCAACTTCATTTGTTAATTTTATACTACATTGGAATAACTGAATAACATCAGCACTACTTTGTTTTTTAATAATATTAATGAAATAAGCCAACAAGGATTTTAAGGCATCTAACGATACATCTGAATCTTTCCAAGCTAAACTTTCCAACCTAGGATCAAAAACTTGAAAACATAAGTTTTTTGCACTAGTGACAATCAAATTATAAACATTTATTTCTTCATATACACCATAGGTATCTAATAGTATAGGCAGAGCTTCTATAATAGCTTTTTTTTTTTTGGAATGTTTACTATTTAATATGTCCAACATTGATCGTAGCATAGTGAATTCTTCCATATTATGTAATAACTGTAAAATGTAATATTGATTAAATTAGTAAAAATAAAAAAAAGATTTAAATATATTTACAATTTATATTTTTAAATAATAAATAGTACTTTACATCGCTTATTATATTTACATGACTAACATATTTATACAATAGTAACTTTAAGATTATAACATAAGTGTTTATATGCATAAACATTTGTTTTACATCTTATATCTATGTGCTTGTACAGGAGTAAACTTAGGAAAAGTAGATCTACTTTTAAACAAATTTTGCTCTATAACATAATTATTAAGTTCCTCAGGTAATTTTAGTGATCCATCAACTGTCTGATGAGTTTCCGCCAGGGCAATAATTAACCTAGGAACTGCACATGCTGTTCCATTTACAGTATGTAAAAAGATTCCGTCCGAATGAATACCCAGTCGTTTAGATTGATAATTTGTACAGTCACTACAACTTGAAATCTCTCCATATTTATTACATCCTGGCATCCATGCCTCAATATCATATTTACGATATGCTTGTGTACCAAGCTCGTGTTTGGCCATATCTAATACACGGTAATGTAAATTAAGTGGTTGTAATAAGTCTTCTTGAATATTTCGAAAATAAAGAGCCATATTTTCTGATTCTTCAGGTAAACATGCTCCGAACATTTCAACTTTAGTAAACTGATGTACTCTAAAAATTCCTTTTTCTTCAGCAATGCTGGATACTTCAGCTCTGTAACAACGACTAACTGAACACAGTTTTAGAGGAAGTTTATCTTTAGATATATTTTTGTTCATTAAAGACCCAGCTAAAGCCATTTCAGAAGTTCCAGACAAGCACCATTTATTGCCGTAATAATTATTATCAAGTGTGTAAACTTGATTTCTTTCTCCAGCTGTATCCATTCCACACCTTTCAATTAACTCATCTGGCAATATATCTGGAACTGAGACTAATTTGAAACCTTTTTTTATCAATTTTACTAACGTGTACTGGACAAGGGCATGTTCAATTTTAGCTAATGGGCCAATAAAATAATAGCTGCGATCACCACAATAATTAGTTAAATTTTCAGTCTTAAGGCAATATTTAACTTTATTCAACATACTTAATGGTAACGGTTTGAATTTAAATACTGGTTTTTGACCAACATATTTAACTATTTCAAAATCACCTTGTATGTGTTCTACACAAGGGTGAGTTTTTTTAGAAACGTCTTTAAATTTGTCTTCCAAACTTGGCATAGTTTTCTTAAAGGTTTTTAATGTGCTTGATAAATTGTTTTGCCAAGAAGAATAAAACTTCATAAAATCTACTTTCTTTGAATACATTTTTTGTGACAAACGTGACATGATGTTAAGGAATTTTTTAAAAACTTTACTCACCTATATTCAATAAAATGATCCACGCAAACGTTGATGAATATAATTATCTTAAACTGTCCTATAAAATAAACACATATACACATTATAAATAACATCTAAATCTGGATCAGTGATAATTGTATTCAAAGTGTAACTAAGTAGTAAGGAGTAAAATGGAAGTTTTTTTTAATATTAGACGATTAAACATTAACACTTACTATTTGAGTTATAAAAATCTATTGTTCTTTAAAAATAAAACATTTATTGTTTGAAAATGTTGAGCTATAATATTATTATTACTATTGAATAATGAAACTACAACATTTTTTTTTATTTTAATTTTAAATTACTTGTTTACAACTGTCATTAGTCATTGAGTCATTACTGCTTAGTCGCTTAGTTCACTGATTTCCTTTAGGACTGAAGTAGTGAAGTCTCGTTCTAGAATTTTACTTTCTTATCAAATACGAACAAGAACAACCACTGAACACACGTGTTGGTACTTAGTTAACAATTTCAGTGCAACCGAAAGACAAAAAATTGTACATCAATATTATTAGATAATATAATGATTTAGATAAAGGTGATTCCATTATTTCCATAGACCTTTTACTCAGTATAAGCCATATCAGCTGGTTCTATGGGTCATGGGTAATTCACAAACATAAGTCTTAAGGAGTAGACGCTGAAAAATGGGCCCACCGCCCACGCACCACAGGCGTATATAATATATATCTATATCTTAGTTCGAGCTTTACATAATATTTTATTATATGTCACGGCTGTAGATAATACTATCTTAAATCATGCTATACTGTATTTTGGTTTTTGTTTTTTGGCATATTTTGATAATAGATATTTGATAATATTGAAAAAATTTAAAATTAAAAGTTTGTGTTAATCTTTTCTTTATTATACCTATAAATTATAATAAATTACAACTTTTTTCCAATTGCTTAACTGTTTTGTTTTTACAATATTGTTATGGATCATTGTTGCAGAAAATGTATTCAATATTTTTCAATATTCATTAAGTGTACCAGGTACACTGTACCTACTAAATAATCAAATAATCAAAATCAAACGTAATGTTTTAAGCTACGTCAAAATACTTGAGTCCATCTAGATTAAATAAAATGGACGAAGAAAACGAGATTATTAATCAAAACAAAGTGACTCGTCGTTCTATACTTCATGCTTTGTACGATCGGGAAATAAATGGCATTAAAACACGAAGGAAATGTATCAAATCTTCTTACCAAGTAATAAATCCCAACTGTACAATTATAAACGTTGAAAAACCTCCTTGTTATTTAAGAAAATTCACCCCCGATGGCCGCCACCTCATTGCTATTTCTCAAGACCAATTGTACCTTGAAGTGTATGCTTACTTGGGATGTTCAATGGCAACTAAGTTGCTGAAGAACTATGAACAAAATTGTATTGGCCAAAACAACGATGGAGATGTTGTCCGTAAGCGAATATTTGAAAGTCTTTTTCAACTGAAATATCGGATATTGGTAGCTCCTGAAGGGGAACAATTAAATAGAGAATTCAGTCTATTCACAGAAAATAGTTCCTATGCTGTTTTAGGTTCAGTTGGACCTATTCCTCACAATGTAATTCTTGAATTCAATGACGTTTTCACTACTAATGAAGCAGTGACTCCTAATCTATTATTACCCTTAGAAAATTATACTATACATTTAATTAACATAAAAAAAGGGGCTGTTAGTCAACGGTTACACTTCAAGACTGATAAAATATCTTTATCTCATAACCAAGGCATTTACCTGTTAAAAGATGTACTTGCAATTTTATCTGTTCAACATCAAGTAATTCATGTTTACAAACTTACTCAAAACCGTTTCCATTTGTTAAGAAAAATTGGTAGATTTTGTTTTGAAAACGATCTTGCTTTAATTTCATCAGTGCACACAGATATAATTGCAGAAAATTATAAAGCTCGTTATGAATCTTTTACCAATGGATTAAAAAACAAGCTAATGGTGTTTTTATACAAGAAAGCTGAACGTGAATCTGAGAAAGCTGGAACACTATACCCTCTTAGGAGATTTTACCAATTTTATGATCAAGTAAGCCAAATATTATACAAAAAAAATAATATCAAAATCATTGATGATTATTGTTTTGTAGTTTAAATCATTACGAATGTGGAAAATGCAGTTATTAGATGTAGACAATATGCTCATCAGATATGCATCAGAAGAAGTGGCCACAGCTAAAATTCAGGAACCAAGTACTCAAGCATCATATTTTATGATTTACAATATGACTACAGCTACGGTAAATTTATTATTTAACAAGGTTAAAAATAAGGTGTCATGCAATTAAAGATTTGAGTTATAGCGGTCTTGATTTAAATTTAAATTATGATAATATAACTAAGTTTTAAATTTGATAGTTAAATTTAAAAAGAAAAATATACTGATTTAATTATGTTTTATAAAATTTTAAATATTATGCTTACTGTAGCATGTATTAAAGGCATATATAGTAAACATATATTTCAGGCTACTAAAGACCATGCTTTTAAATTTTTTCCTTGCTTGCATTGATATAGATATTTGAAATTTGTGGTTGAGATAAGTTAAAAGATTGTATATTAATTGACATCGAACATTTCTTCCTTAGTTTTAACCAGAAAATTACAGTCATAAATTACTTATTAGTAAATTATGCAATAGTATGCAAAATAAAAATTATATCATTTGATTCAATTGATCATTTAACTGAAAATGCAGTGAGATTCAAACAATGAAATACCTTCTGTAATGTTCCCAAATTGGGTCATCTTGAAGCAAAAATAACCTTAACACGTTGACTGCGTATTGACGCCAATTGGCGTCATGAGAATCGTTCAACAACGAGTTTGACGCCATTAGGCGTCCAATGTAAATTTAAAGAAAATTGTATATTATTCAATACGCGTGGCTGAATGTTATTTTATTATTTATTCATTAATATGTATTCATAAGCCATTTAGACGTATGACCAAATAAGAGCAGTTTCTTAATGTAATTTTTATATTTTTACATACACACTGGGTGAGAACTGCAAAAAGACGTACGCAGTCAACGTGTTAAACTAACAAATGACTATCAACTAACAAGTGGCGCTAATCATGTCTTATTGGACTAAGATCGAACTGACAAAAGAAAGAAAGTTTGCATTAAATTGTATAAATTAAAAAAAAATTTATAATCTTCTGAGCCCTACTTACTATATATTTGTTTTGTAAAATAACACATCTAGTTTTGGAAATTCTTATGTTTAAAATTGTAATTTAATAGTTTATAAATTTCGTCAAACAACACAAGGATGTTAAAAATTTCATACAAATTTAGTGACTTACATTATAGTTTAGAATAATATTATAATAAACATAATTGCATCTAAAACAAATAATAACTATCAACATTTTAACTAGTAACATTTTTCTTAAAATACTGCTTTAAGTACCTAGTCCTACAGTTTGTTACCAAATTATTATATCATTATTCTTTGATTGTTGTTTTGTATAATCACTATAATCCATTAATTAAATCCATAACTAGTAAAAAAAAAAAAATCAATACAATTTTAAAATATATAAATATATAAATGTATTAGTTCTGAGTTACAAGTAATACATTTAGTATGATATGTGTTCATAAACAAATTATATATTTGAATGAAATTAACAATAATAATATACAATATACTATGAGAGTGATCACTTTGCCCCGGGTTTGTAACATAACATACATTTAACTAATCATTGTGATAAATTACTAATTTGTATTATTGTGTCTAGGTTTTAAATGTTTATGAAAATATATCTAGTGATTTATTACGTGGATATGAATATTTTTGTGATACTTTTCGTAATCCCTTTATAAACCCTGATGGGTTTATACCTTGTTCACCATCAAATAATATATATTCACGGTATATTAATTTATTATTAAGCAATATATTTACTTTGTATTTACAAATAAGTTTCTTTTTAGGGATGCTCATGAAAGATCTAAAAATACAATGCTAAATGCTAGATTTGGTGGTGTAATGGAAGCAAACAAACGAATATTAGGATCAATACCGATAGCATCACAATCATTTTCCAGCTCTCCATATTTGGATGCTTCCCTTTATAGTTACGATGAAAAGTGGGTGTCACCAATGGAAAGACCTAAAGTAGTTGGGGAATATCCAATAAGGTAAGATTAAATCATTTTCTCTTTTTTTCTCATAAGTTATATAATTTAAACAACATATTTATTTGTTTGTATGTTATAAGGTTCTATTCAAGGAGATCGGGAACTCTAAGCTTTTGTCTGTATACCAATATATCAATACACAGACCATCACAAGACCGTAGTAGAAGACTGGTTGCATTTACATTTCATCCTTCAGATCCTTTTGCTATTAGCGTTCAGAAGGATAACTTGGAGTATATTCTTAATTTTCATATACGGAAGGTGTATTTGCCTGAATGATGAAAATATGAACATTTTGACTTATCAACCCCACTTTAATTCAGCAAAATTACCTTTTGGATCATATAATATAACATGTTATTACCAGAGTTAATAATCTAGAGTGGAAAATCTCTAGACTTTGCATTTTGAATAATATTTTCAGTTATTTAACAATATAAGTTATAATTTAAGACAAATTATTTAAAAAGAAATGTTATATTTATATATAATAATGTTACAAGTTATAATATTTTTTTTTAATATTACATAAGATTATGATTTAAATTACATATGTGATTGAGGTTTAGTATAAAGTGAAAAAATAAATAAATACAAATATGATAAACTTAGTAAATTAATAACAGATACAATAATTTCCAATTTGTAACTCTTTCCATCGTGTTTCAATGTCTAAAAATTCTTGCTGTAGATTTTTCTCTTGTTTGATTTGACAATCTACATTCTACATAATCAGTTAGCAACTTGAAAAAAATCTTGCTTCTCCAGCAATTGAATCCAATCTCATTTACTCGCTAAATTTACTTTTGGTATAACAATTTTGATTAGGTAGGAATAATACTTGACCATTGGTGCAAATTACAGGCAGGGGCATATTTAAAGGGGGACCCTAGGCAGCACATTTTTAGGGGCAGAACATTTTAGAAGAAAATTTTTTTTTTAAAAAAACAGATCTACAATAACTTAGGTAAAATAATGTCAACAAAACGTTCTATTAAAATCATCACAGCTACATTCTGTGCAATCAATCTCTGTGTATAAATATTGGTGAGTGCATATTGGTTTGTCGAATACGTAGACTAAACATTTCTTGTGGGGGCATGATGTTAATAATAATGTAATATGCTATTATAACTGTTGTCAACTTCTAAGTGATAGCGTGATACCGAATTACCAAACCTTAATTTTGTATTTTCTTTGCGTCAGATTATATGAATAATATTATATATTTTTTTATAGAAATTTTAAGTTATAATTTAGACATCAAAATATCAAATAGACATTTTAAGTTCAAATTTGGACTAAATTAGATATTTAAATTTAGAATAAAAATGTTATTTATTTCATTCTATTTTAAAAATATTTTTAGAGGGTTCTTGAAAATTTTAAAGTATCTTATTATATTTTATACACATAATTAATTTTTCAAATGCAATGTTTTCTGCAAAAATGAATTCAACCTACTGTATCATTAATAGTAATAAAATTAATTATTTTAATAGAAATAATATCTTAAAATAGATACACTTAGTTATGAAGGCTGACAGACTGTCTTCGCTCAGAATCGTTTTTCGTATAATCAGTACTATTATTATATAGGTTTAACAATAAAACATTTATATTCAGTGCATAATGCACAATTTTTCACAATTTTTCATTGAAACGGTTATAGAGCTTAATTTTAGCACCAGTATGCTAGATCAAATGTTGGGTCAGTAGGTTAGGCGTAGGATTCAATATAGATACATTTATGAGGTATTGTGATCAAATCTCTCCCAGCCATAGATGCACAATATGTCGCCGCCTGACTTCTTTGTATTTTTTTATTTCTAAGTCATGCAAAGAAATCATAATTTCTATGAAGTAATTGATTTGTTTAGTACCCAGAATACTTTAAAAATAAGTAATAATAATATAAAATCTATGTTAAAACTCCTTTATTTTTATGGACCAAGATGTATTAATTTAAATCTCATAATACTTAAGAATCAGTAATATATCATAAAATTAATGATGATTCATCAACTTTAATAAAATGATACATAATGCCTTATTTCATTTACTAATTATATGCTCAGTTTAATAGGCTCCAAATCATACCAGTTTTTTCCATAATTTTATAAAAAAAATTAATTTTGGGTATAATAATTTTGAAATTTCTTTTGTATATAGTACATCTTTTTTTCTATTTGTTTAGCATCAACATTGACTTATTAGCCTAACCTAACAATTATTTATATTTAAGCATCAAATTATATTAGCTGATTCAGTTTTGTTTCTTTAAATAATAAACTATACAAGACATTTCAAAATGTTTAGATTAAGAATCTTACCAAAATTAAGAGAGTAAAAAAAAATACAATACATGGTCAATTAAAAAAAATACTATGACATTTTCAATAATTTGTTCATTTATGAAATATAACAAATAATTTTAATATAAATTATACTATAAATATAATTTTTATATTTTATTAAAATTATTCTATTATATGTTTGTAACTAATACAAACATTGTAATTGAACTTGTAAATAACCATGCATCGTGGAAAACAGCATTCTATAATTCCTTATAATATTTTCATTACCATTATTGCATCTAATAAAACATCAAAATAATAATATTCGTAATTTAATTCAATTTTATAGATTTCAAACTCATTCATTCAACAATTATTGTTATCAACATAAATAAAATGTATAATTTAGAAATCTATATTATTCTGATTTTAATATTATAATCATTACTTATGTTTTTTATGTCCAATTATGGAAAAACTGTATACTTAAGTTTTATTTTTTATTGAAGTTACGATTAATATATCAATTACCAACTGCAAGGTGATAATCATAAATTGAAATTCACACATTCTAGCAGTCACCAGATTATTATTTTCTAAACATTTGCATCAATTTAACAATGATTTTAGACATTACTAATGATTTAATGTATAAAAAAGAATATTTCACAAAAAGCAAATATCATACATCTGTATTTATATTTATCACACATTAACCATTAAAAACTGGATCATAATTATTAATAAGTAATAACTGTAGATTGTCTAGAGTGTTATTATTTTTCAACCAACAGTTTATTTTTAATTTACAATAAAAAAAAAAAACAAAGAAAAGAAATCTGAGTAGCAAATTTATTGTCATGATTTTCTTGTTATCCAATAATACAATTAATATGAAAGACAAAACTGTCTTGAACACAGTTTAATAATATTTTTGTAAGTCTTAAATATAAGCTACATAACATAATATATTTATAATTTGTATGTTGTATTATATTATTTTATTTTAATAAAAGTAAATTAAAATAAATTGTATGCTATACTAGATACTTGTATTATGGTAAACATTTAAATCTTAGGACAGAGTAATGAAGATATATATAATGAATTGAACACTAGAAAAATGAAAATAACAATAGATAGTTTTATATAATATGAAATATTATATTAATTTGATTACAAGATATTATACATATTTTATTAAATATACATTAATTTATCGTGGATTTGAAAACAGTAATCTTCCAATATTTTGCAACGTAATATCTCAAAATAATCACTACTTCAATTAAAATTATATTCTTCTTTAAATATTTGATACTTAAATGTTTAATTTGTTCTCTTTGTCTTTATTTTGAGATTCTACTGTTATCGTAAATACAATTGTACCGTATATATTTTTATTTTTGAATTATTCTTAAATAAAATAATAAAAAATGCATTTATAATATTATCAATTAAAATTTATAATAATTAAGCAATAGATATTTGGTTTCATAGGAATGTATGCCTTATGATTTATTTTTCTTAGTCTAAAAACAATTCAACATTTTAATTAACAATAACTATTAAAAATAATAATCACATACTTATAGGTGGTTATAAAAAAAGTGAGATTATTTGTTTAAGATTAACTGTTTGGTTATAACATTTTAATAATTTAATTAAAATCAAACAAGCAAGAAAATGAAGTATACAATTATAAGAACTAAAGATGTATATATATACTCAATCGTTGATACATTTTCATGAATCTTACATTTAGAATACACTTTAAAAATATAATAGTAGATGATAATTAATACCATTTAAAATACATTTTGATACCAGCAATCTTTAGTGTTAAAAATTTGTCATAGATATAAGGTTAAATATTATTATGTAATTGTCATTTCAAATAAAAATTTTGAAAAAAAAATAATGTTTTTTTGAATTTTTTTAAAAAATACTTAAAAAAAACAACTACCTACTCCAAACAATTAAAAAAATTAAAACTATAATTGATATAGGAAGACAATAAATTATTAAGATCAATAATTGAAATACTGGTGGATACTTGAAGCATTGTTATACACAATGCTAAATTAACTGTCTATGGGTTTAACAATATTCCATAAGCTAGCATACGATCCAAAACCAAATCCAAGAAAACCGATAATAATAATAATAATATCTTTAACAAACATCAGCGTAAACTCTTTACCAGAGCAATGATCCCAGAATGTCATGAGTTCAATAATAGGAGGAAAGATCAAAGCTAGTGCTGAGCTGCTGAATGATCCCACTAATGAGATGATTGCTGATAGGTTTGGAATTGCAGCTGCTAAAGCGACTATAAAATACATAAAAAAAAGCTTTTAGAATTTAGTAATACAATTTTACTAAAACTATATTATCTACTTCGTCGAGTGAGAGAACACACCATATTTATAAGGCAGAGGTGTGTTCACTTGCTGGACAGAGTGTAAATTATGAACAAAAATATGGTATAAGTATATTATATATAATATTTACATGTTAGTGTGACAAGAAACACTCTAATACTCAATTCAGCATTACGTTGACTAGTCTGTGAGTGAAAATATCCTTTTAAAGCAGGCCATACGATGCCAATTGGAACATAGAATTGGAGACCATAAGACAAAAATATTGAAAATGCCATTGCTGCCCGGACACTTTGGGCTAACCTAAACATTTTTGTTAATAAATATTAAGACAATAATATTTTTATATTTTTGAAAATGCATTTTAAATCTCAACAAGAGTTAATACTTTTTGATGAAGTTATTTGTTAACCAGGTTTCAGATATAATACAAACAAAATTATTATATAAATAAACTAAATACTGTAAGCTAATAGTGTAACTTACTAACAAAAAGTAAGATCACAGGACAAATATTACTATACATTATAACTTAAATTAAAAATATAAAATGTATACCTTGCATACACCAAATAAACTTCCTAAAACAAATTATATATTTTTTTATATTGTACATTTCTATTTCAAAATCACAAATTCTTAAGCTGTCCTACTAAAGTTTTCTTATCTTAATGAACTATAAAAAAGTATTTATTTATTTAACAGTTCATACAGTTAAAATATTTATTAAAACAATGTTGGATGGTCTTATCAAGATCATTGAACAATATTTTAATTAGTAAAATGAGGTATGCATGAAGGTCAGATATTTATGCATTGTACATTTTCAATTATTACACTGAAATTAAATTACTATAAGTAAGTACTTGCATTATTGTCAATCAGTGGGTACCATTATTAAAATCAGTAAAACTGATAAGAAAACTTTAAATTTCTAAATGGACAAAATTTACAAAAAAGATAACTTAAACCTTAACTTTACTTTACTTAACTTAAACCTAACTGTTTTTAATTCATATATTTAAATATTTTTAATCTGTATATTTTAAGAGTTGACTGTTATTACATCTGTTTATCATTGGTTAAAATGTTAAAAATAAGCTATTCAATGTGATGTTTTACATTTAATAATTGATCTAAATCTTTAGCTCATATGTACTAATTAATAATTATACATTTAAACTGTATATACAATTAATACATTTAAAAATTATAAAATTAAAAATATACAAGTATTGGAACTTTTAAGTTAGCGTTACCATAAACATTGATTAATTTTGAAACAAAATTAAACATTTACTATATTCAATTTTTGAAATGTGAATTTACAAATGAATTAGATAGAAAAAAAATAAGAATTATTATATTCTAATCACATAAAATTTAAATAATGATTTATGTAATAAATGAAAAGAACTATTATAATAAAATTATAGTAACAGTTTTATTTTTGAAAACTATAAAATACTTTTATTTTATGTTAAGTGCTGTTTAAATAAATATGTTTAACTTACAAGTCTTCAGACGGAAGATTCAGTGTAATACTTCCTAATTTAACAGCTTCTCCATATCGCCAGTACCCAAAAAATCCAATTGACGTATACAGACATGTTACAATGACCATTCCAGTATTTAAAACACCAGTCATTCCACCAAAAGATTCTGGATTTTTCATGTTATTTTCTAATGGTAAAACCTTTTTATAAATTGACACAAAACATACAAAATATCAATGAACTGTTGAATGCATCTTGTTTGTAGATTTAAAATTATAATATACCATTCCAATGCCTTCAAATGCGTATACTGCAGTTCCAAAATAAAGGGGTAACTGGTGCCAAGATGAAAAAGCTTTAACAACTTCTGGTTTTGAAGGTCCTTGAAGTAAGTAGAAAAATGTTATTCCTAATCCAATAACAGTCAATATGGTAGCTAAAAAAGATGCCGGAGTCAGGTACTTTAGACTCTTCACACAATTCAAAAGTATCATTGGCACCAATAGTATAAGCAAATAGGATTGAACAGACATTTTCACAGAAAAGTAATGAGTTATAACCTAAAAACATTTAATAGTTTTAATTAATCAGTTAAAAATATTTTTCAATTATTTACCTCTTGTAAATTAGTGGCCACAAACAAGAAATATACACAACAAAAGCCCAGTTGAGTCATAACTAGAAAAGTATTAATAAATTTACTAGCAACTGATGAATATTTCTGTAATTTGGTTGGTCCATATTCAAATGCCATTTCTGTAACATTAGGAAATGAAAGAGATGGTCTTTGTGTTCTGACACACAATTCATGAGAGCACCGAACCTAAACAAATGACAGTCAACAAGTTACTAAAAATAACATTTAATATAATTAATTAATGCAATGAGTTTTATGTATCCATACCAAAATATGCATACAATGTGTGCAAACAGCTCCCAAAAGTGCTGTACATACTAAACCAACAACCCAACCAGAATTTCTGAACGCATCAGGCATAGCTAAAATTCCAGTACCAATATTTCCTTTTAATAAATGTATCATGGTATCAACATTCCTAAATAAAATAGTATTCATATTTCAAATAAATTAACAAAACACATTTATGTAATGCACTTAAATATAATGTTAAGTACATAAAATAATATATTGATTTGGGATAAAATAAATATAATATGCATATTACATTTATTGATCTCGATTTAAAATTAAGATAAATTGTTCTCGATAAATAATAATTGGCACGCACACATTAACATAAACTTAATTAACCCATTGAATATAAACAATAAATGGTTGAGGTATATTTTTATTGATAACTATTATAGGTACTTATTGGAATTTTTTCTACCTATTCAAATAATTAAACTTTGTACACTTTGTGATAAGTAATTTGTATCAAACCTTGATAAAAAATATTATAAATGATTAAATAACACGTGAATCATAAGTCCTAGTTCACGTGATTAAAAGTTGTGTATTCTTTTCTACATTATTGCTTACATTTGACAAATAACTTAATACAAACATTTTAGATCATAATATCCAGTTATTATTTTATTGCTAATTTTAAATGCTTATTTTGTTTGACATAAATAATAAACATATTATTAAAAAAATCCATACTACATATAATAATTAACAATATACAATTAAATGTTGCTAAAAAAACTTACGATGTTGGATTTTCCAATTGTCGATTTAGCAGTGGATTATAATCTGATGTTGATCCATCATTAGCACCAGTTTTTTCAAATGATTTATTAATTGGACCACTAGAAATGTTTGTATCGGGTAATGTTCTAGGAGATGGAGAAAGAAAATTATTTCTAGAATATAAATAAAGGTATTCATTTTAAATATCTGTAATAAGTAATTTTAATTTTAAGAATGGGTATGTCATATTAATTATGAAAAAAATGAACTATTTAATTATTATGTTTTTTACATACATAATAAATTAATTTAGTACACTTATTTTGTATAATTAAAAATTGTAAATGTTTGAATGAGCAGTAAGGTTTATTTATGCAAAAATACATTATAAAATATTGTTATCTTTTAAAATAAATAAAAAAATATTTAAAAAGATAGATGTTTACAATAAATTTAATAATAGTGTAATTTTTAATCTAGCAGTGATTTATTTAATACCTATTAAGCTACATCCAGTTCAAAATGTAAACTTACCCATTTTGGTTGTAGAGTGTAGCAGTACCAGTTAATAGTGGTTTGTCTTCATTAACTCTAGACGTTTTAACAGTCATTTTATCACAATTTACCTAAAATATAATCAGTATGCATTTAATATGATGTAAAACTATTATAAAAAATTAAAAATACAAAAGTTAAAAAATCAAAGAATTTATATAAATTAACAGTAAGTTAATTGAATATTTAAGAGTACACATTTAATGAAGTAGAGTTATGATTTCTTTATAAATTATAATAGTATACTAATTTTGAGATGTTAACCCTAATTCATAAAAATAAAATATAATTAGATTAATTCTTATATCATGTTTAAAAATTCAATGAAAGGCAATTTAATTTAACTTACTTCCTAAATTTATTATTGAAAGATATATAGACTTTTAAAACATTACAATAATAATTTATTGATTGTAGCTTTTAGTTAAGCTGAAGTAGTGTTTATAGTTTGACTGTTGTAATTCAAATAGCGATTATATTTTTTAACTGGATGAAATAAATATTTATATACTCCTACTCCTTTTTGTTATCATAACCACATACTATGTGACGTAAGTGACCAAACAATGCAGAAAAAAACTAATAATGAATACATAATATTTAAGTTAGTAATAATTTACATAAATATGTAACTAATAAAAAAGATTAAAATTAAGTGATAAACAAATATATTAATTTTTTTAATTTGTAAGTCATGACTATAAGTATCTGTGATTATAATACATTTTAATGATTTTAATAAAACTTAACTTCATTAAAATTCTATACTTACATAAAAAAAGTGTACGAATAAAATAACAAAACTAATAGAAGGTGTCTAATTAATTAAGGGTCTGTCAATTTTAATCAATACAAATATAAAATTAACGACATAGATACATTTGAATCGTAAATAAAGGGGTTTTGGGAATATGACACCTCTCTTTAGGCATATTGTATTTTGTTTTTTTTTCACTAAAATAAAATAATTTTGTCTTAAATTTGAAATTGTATGTTAATTAATAATTGTTATTAATTCTTACCTTAAGTATTATTGTTATTAAGTTTACATGATTTTTAATAAATATGTTTACATGGTTTTTATAACCAGATTAGTTACTTCAAGGGCCCAGAACTTGATGTTTTTTTCCTTTAATAATTTAATGCATTGCTTGTCTTTTCATAAATTTGATTTATGGAATGTAGAATGTAATAATAATTATTATTTTGGATTTTTGTTATTTTAGGGAATTTTGTACTTTATGGTCATTTTTTGCATTTTATTAATTTCTAATGGAATATATTGCATTTTAATTATTTTTTAAAAATAAATGTATAGTAGTCATGTACCAATACATTTTTTATGGAATCGAAATGACGAAATGGTTTTTCAGAATTTTTATTGTCGCATATTTGTATATCAACTAATTTAAATTTCAAGTAATGAAAAAATCAAATATCTCCTTACTTATTATACTCAACTTCAAACCATAGTAAAAATAATTCAACATATTTTAGATTCTGAGTAAGATAACTGGTAAGATAACCGGAGCACTTAGAATACAATAATACCACAGTAATAATGTGTTAGGAGTTAAAATTGATACATTTTGTTTAACTCTCATCAAATACATGTCTTTATAAAAAACTCATAAATCTCTCTACAAAATTAAAATGAAGTAAAATAATGTATGCTAAATGCTAATATAATAAAAATTAAGTTATTTTATTTATTTTTATTTTTAATATTTTTGCGATTAACTATGGAAATGAAGACTATATTGCAACTATGAAATTGGGACAAAAGCTATAAATCTATCTGTGTTTTTGATAAAATGTGTAATTTTGGGTTTAAATATTTAAAATGTAATTACAAGATTAATTATAATGATCATACATTCCTAAACAAAAATAAAACTATTAACTCTTCATTAATACAAAGATGATTATTTCTCAACTTCTCATTCCTATGACCTTAATATAATTGATAAGCATAAAGATTATAATATGATATGTTACTTAATTTGTGATATACATATGTACAGATTTAAGACTATAAACATACATAAACACAAAAAAAAAATCCGTTAATTGCGTTTAATGTAATTGATTAAGACGTAGGGGATGAAATTAAATATATTATATTAGGTAATAATCATTAGAACTTTACAAAAGTTATTTAAAATAAAATGATAGAATACCTACAGTCCATTATTTTGTATTTATCGACCTTTAAATTGAACACAAGAAATCAGTATTATTTATTTATTTATTTTCAATATTTCAACATCCAATATTATCAAAACTTGATCTTTAACCGCTTTAAAAAAATTATATACATATACCTATTTGACATGGTATAAGAACAATTTCTGTGTAATCTTGAATTTAATTTTCAAATTTTTAGACTGAGACCAAAATGTTACCATCATAAACAAAAAAGGTGGGCAAGTGGGAATTGAACTGCTGTACAAAAGGGACCAATTAGGTCACTGTAATGGGTGTTTTAAATACTGAAATCAATGATATAAAATCATTGTATACAAAAAAACAGTTCTGAGCGAAGACGGTCTGTCTGAATACATTACTAAGTATGTTTGGCTATCTTGTTGTATGCGCTCTACCTGCGATAACGAGCGGTACATTTGTTATATACTTATATGCGCTCTATTATGCAATTTATATCTTTATTATCGTGGTAATAACGATTAGGACTCTCTTTTCCTGCATCATATAATTTTCAATCGTATATTTAAACTCCAAAATTGCTTCCAAAGTATAATATTAAATATTATAATATAATAATAAAACCTAGGTATATACAATAATATAATAACTATTACAAGTATCTAAACAAGTATTGAAATATGGTAGAGGTATAAATAATAAAAGTGACACATTTAATGCATTTCTGAGGGACTTGGCACAAGTATTTAAATATTAATTAATTTAATTTTATATTAATTTTTAGATTCTGAGTGGAACGATGAATGTATTGATTTTACAATGATGTGTTTTTTTTTTTTTTGTGTCTGTCATCATCTTTTAGGGCAGTAAAACTGCTTCGATTTTCTTCAATAGCAACTTTTCTGATTGGAAAGTGAATCTAGTTGGTACTTTGGGGGGTCAAAAGTAAAAATTTCCCAGTAGTTTTCAAAAGCGACGTGAGAAACAAAAGAAAAATTAAGGAAAAACGGGAATTTTTACGCAAAATCGATTTTTAACAAAATCGATTTTGGTTTTTGGTGTAACTCTAAAACAAATGGCTGTAGATACATGAAATTTTCACAGGTTGTTTATATTTGCATTTTCTATACATGGTAAAATTTTGAAAATAATTTGACTCTTTTTGAACTGTTTACGGACATTGTCAGTTTTCAATTTTTTTAGTTTTTTTTTCTATAAATATCAATAAAATTTTATTTGTTGGTTAAAAAAACTTGAAAATTTAATACAAGGCTCCTAGTATATTGTTTCAAAGGCAGATGAAAAAAATTAAAAATCCTTAGTCACAGTTTTTTTTTATAAGCATTTAAAGTTCAAATATTGACAAAATACGTAAAAACGACGAAAATTTGGAAATTATTTTAAGTTAGAAATTCATAAAAAATTTTGTTTTTAAATCTAAGATTTTAAAATTTAATACAAGATTTCTCATAAGTTTGTCTACCTTTATCAAAAAAAAAAATTTTTAGAAGAAAGTCAAATTAAATTTTTATGAGCGTTTGGAATTCATATTTTTACAACATTTGATATTCACTCGATTTCTCATGTAACGATTTTCTGTTTTTGTTGTAATTAACAAACGAATGACCGTAGATATATGAAATTTTCACAGGTTGTTTATATTTGGATTTCCTATACACGGTAAAATTTTGAAAATAATTTGACTCTTTTTGAGATGTTTACGGACATTGTCAATTTTCAATTTTCTTAGTTTTTTTTTCTATAAATACCAATAAAATTTTATTTCTTGGGCGAAAAAGCTTATTGTATACAATCAAATATTGTAAGTTATCGCTATTAATTACAATCACATTACCTAATTAATAAATTTGATTTTATCGACATTGTGGTTATCGTCTATGACAAAAATATGGTCTATGATAGTATCACGGTTCGTTGTTGATGTATAACGCGTTATAACTTATAAGGATATTGTGAAATGATTAATTTGGAATTTATTATAAGTCAATTATTTTTTTAATACCATAGATAAGTATGTAATATGTCTTAAACCAAGACTGACATACCGTCTCCACTCAGAATCGTTTTTCTTATACAATGATATTGTATCATTGAATTCAAATTTAATTCCATCCATTATACAGTGACCCACTTGTAACCTACTGTACAGCAGAGCGACATCCACTTACTTACCCGCATTTTTTTTATTATTATTATTCGCAAAGACGACAACGATCTTGTCGATTATAATATATAATAATTTGTAATAATTATATAATATATTACTTATTCATACAAATGTTTGCTCTTCAACCACTTTTATCATCCATCATCCTACTTATTATGAGATTATATTGTCTAAAATCTAAATATAATTATTGTAGAGTGGCAAAACACGGTAGAGCGCATACTGCAGTCGCAATGTTGCCGGTAGAGCGCATACGACAAGATAGCCGTATGTTTTAAAATATAATTGCTATTAAAGAAATTTAAATTAAATTAAAAAAATTGAAGCATTATTTATAGTATTTATCGTGTACACCAACAAAAATAATATATATACAACATTTTAAAATCAATACATTCAAATTTTTATGATTTTAACAAATTTTGAACTTAATAGTTCATAAAAATTTCAAGTTAATTTCAGTTTCTGGTCATTTTTTTTTTTGTTAAAGATAGAAAAATTTATGAGGAATTTTGTTTTAAGTTTTCAAATCTTAGATATATAAAATATTTTATGAATTTGCAAATTTTAGAGATTTTGACAAATTTTGTCAAAATTCTAACCTTATGTGCTCATAAAAAATTAATGTGAATTTATGCTAAACATTTTTTTAAAATTACACTTATAACAACTAATGAGGAAACCGTGTACAGTAGACTAGTAGAGCATCTATTATTTGCACTACAAAAGTTTTCAACAAATGTATTTATAGATTCCAGTTTTATTGTTCGTATTATGATTTTAGGGATTCTTTTATTATCTACTGAGGCTCACTCTTAAATTTTAAATTTAAATACATACATATTTAGTTTATCACATAAAACTTATTCATTATGTATATACAGTACATTAGTTTTATTTTTAATTACATACATTTAAATTCATGTTCATTGTATATTTTTAATCATTGTTTGATTATCTGCACCTCCCTAGTTAAAATTAGTGCGGATAATCGACACTCTACTGTATTCAATTTTCAACAGAGCAAAAAGTTTTGTATCGACAATAATTAAAAATAATAAAAAAATCCAACATTGGCCATGCTTATTATAAGCTCAAAAAAGTGGAAATATTTTGAAAATTATATCATGTATTAAGATTTAAGAGTTGACATATAAACATTTGTTGAAACCTTAAAGTATCTACGGTAATAAATTTTTGATTGACAACACACAACACACTTGAAATACACTTATTTATATAGGCTGACAGACCGTCTTTTCACAAAATCGTTTTTCGTATACAATGATTTTATATCATTGAACTCAAATCTAACACATCCATTACAGTGACATCTACTGTACAGCAGAGCGGTACCCACTTTCAGGTCTTCTTTTTTTTAAATTTATATTTGATTTTTTAAGATTTTTGTACTGCATAAATTCAGACTCTAAATTATAAAATTGTAAGCAAAACAAATTATTTTTATTTATTAATAAGTTATGAAATTATACTAGACATTTAATTACCATGGACATTTGTGTTTAGCATATTTAATTAAAATAATTTCATTATTAAGGATCTCGTTGTTAAGAAAATCAAAACATTTTTACTGCCAAAAGGTGCTGACAGACACAAAAAAAAATACAATTACAAATCATTGTAAATTCAATATATTTATTATTCCGCTCAGAATCTAAAGTAGTTATAATTTATTAATTAGAAGATTGTGTAAAAATATTATTAATTTGTTCCAATTTAATAGTTAGTAAAACGAAATGTTAAAATTTGCTTTATAATCTTTTACATAATACACAAAGAAAGGTAATGACCTAACCTTTATCCCACTCTATTGGAATTAGCTGCTTATCTGTATTTTAACGAACACATTATAACATTTTGCAGTGTTGTTAAGTATTTGAATATTGGTATTCAAATACTTTTACAAGTATTTAATACATATTTTAAATACTATTCATCAACAAGTATTTTAATACATTTTAAATACTTTTTTTTTACTGTAAATTATAAATATTTGTAACTATATAATATTATTAATGTTATACAACTGAAAAATTATTGTCATGATAACCAAAAGCTCAGTTTTTAAAATAATAAATAATATAATACAGGTAGGTTAGATACAGTCGATTAGGGGCTAATAATACAAATCAGATCTGGCCTTTTTGGGATTTTATTTGATACATTATAATTTAATAAAACTTTCAACAATAAAATGTGTTCAGGTTCTTCTTCATCAGTATTTTGAATTTTTATAATGCTTTTAATATTATAGGTTATAGCCTGTAGGCCAGGGATGACAGATTTTTCTGATGCTATGAGCCAAAAATTACAATTTTTTTTCTGCTATTAAATTATGAATATTTAAATTTTTGCATTCTCTCAATTTTTTTTTTGGAGTGCCATGGATTTTCTTTTGATCTTGGATCATTCTTGCTATAGGCTATAGGTAAGTTATTACTAATAATTAAGTGTAACCACATACTTTTAAAAGTACCTACTACTAATTTGTCAAAATGTAATCATTATGAACTGAAATATTGAAAAATTCCATGTTGAAGTAGTTACATAATTGAAATTTTAATGATATTTCTATCAGAAAAATGTTGAATATAAAAAATAAAACATCAATTGTAAACAGATTAATTCAAAATACCTAGAACATTTGAAAACAAAAGATTTTCAAGAAATATGATCACTACCTCACTACTCACTATTGTCAATTTTATTGTAAATATATTATTATATTATACATATGTAATACCTATATAAATAAATGATTTAAGTTTAGGTAGTATTTATTCTCGTAAATGAGAATTTTTGTTTAGATGTTTGGTGATTACAGTTATAATTATTTAGGTAATAGCTCGAGTAATAGGCAGGTCCTAATTAATTTTCATAACTATCTATAATAATTAGTAAATCATTAGTTTGGAATGATTAACTACTCACATTATTAGTTTGCCCTGTCTTAGCTGCTTGGAGTGCTTGGACTTTGTCGTGGTTATCATTAATGCTGAAGTCCCCATTGATATCGGTCTACATATAATAATACAAATGTAAATTACTAATTAGACATTAGTTACAAATAATATACATTACATTCACATCAATGTAATGTCATGGCATTATAAACTCTTACCATATTGAAACAATACTTACAGTCATATTGATAAAAACAAATTATTTGAATTAATTTCGGAAGTATACAATTTTTTATTGCTGATGTTTTTCTATTCTATCAACGATTTTCAACATTTTCGAAGTCGTCGTCGTCTAACTCTGATATTATCGTAACAGTGTGACACACAATCAAAAGGATTAGTGACGGAACAACAGAAAATTATTACTCAATATTTTACTTAACAACAGCAAAAACCAATACACAAAAGAGTTGAATTTTGCCTCTCTCCCGTACTACCAAAGTACCAAATATGCAATGGCAAATAGTAAATAGTAATAGTTTGCTGCCAATTCCATTATCTCATTGAATTTATTATCTATGCGAAAGGTCTCAGCTGCTTGGTAAAACTCTGTGATAAATGATAATATATTAATATTATTAATTATTAATTACTATTCACTATTCAGTATTCAGTAATTCAGTATCTTAGTCCGTGGTTTGTAGACTCGTAGTTATAACTTTATAAGAATATAATTATTATAATATTATATTGTTTAATTTACCTATTATTCGATATTTCGATACTGTAGAATAGTCGATATTGCAATTTGCAGGAACCTACAATAATAGTTCTCCACTTCTCCTGGCATATATTATTGTCAACTAATAGATCAATTTTAATGAAACTACTATTCAAATTGTTCCATATCATACCCGTATATTTTAACTCTATGTGCGTAACCCACGCACTGATAAAACGCCTCCAAACACAGGAAGGATATTCTCTTGTACAATAGCTATTTTACTTGTTGTTTATTTATGTAGGTCATCTGAGTCATCAAATCATAACATTTTATATTATGAATTCGTTTTCTTTATACACGATTACTTGAATAAATAAAATATTCATATTATGTTAGGGTAATAGCCAATTGGGTATTATATAATAAAAAGTTATTGATGTGTTATATTACTTATATTAAATGAATAGGCATTAGGCAATAACAATAAATTATGAAATAATACACATTTAAGCATATAAGCATTATAAGCTGCGGAACTTCCTCAACTCGCACGCCAGAACATATTAAATATAGGTTATTGTGTTATAATATTATGCATAATAATATGTAATATTTTATTATTTAAATATTGCAAAATAAACAATACAAACTGTAACCTTCGAATTAGGAATATAGTACCTACACTGGTCGCTAATCAAACTATACGAGTAAAATTGGATGACTATAATATATATACGCCAATATAATTGAACAATGTGTACAGGCTCAACTGAGAAATAATTTTATTTACAATAGAAATTATATTGCTTAATGCCTTAATGTAATATTGTCCTTAAAAACCATATAAATTGTTATTTGTTCATAAAAACAACCTAAATAAATTAAAGACAAAAAATGAATGTACTTATACCTCCTGTGGTTTGATTATAACAATGTCAAGATATGTTTGATATCATAGCCATTCATAGGCGGAAATCGGGGGTGCTTAGAGGGCGGAGTAGGGACACCAACCACAAAGATTTATAAAAATATATCGTTTACACATCACTTATAGTTAAGTTAACTTTAATCTTTGTTCAACATTACACCAATACACCAAGATTACCTTCATAAATAATGTTATAGTTGAACTGTAATAGTTTTACTGGAGGTTCTAAAAAAAATAAAAAATAAAAAAAAATGTTATAATGTTTTTAGAAATAGATGTGGTAAATGACAATTGACGCAGTCAACAATTGATTGAATCAATAAACATTAGTGAATAATTTATAAATGTTTCAAAAAAAAATATTATTTTATGAAGGTTTGGTGGGAATATATTATGTTAGTACTATTCTTTGCATGATATCAATATTATTTTATTTTTACACCCAAAGACTGTATAATACGTACAGGATTTACATAAGAAAAACATTTTTATTGTAGGTAGGTATTTATGTGAATTTAATAATACGTCTAGCTAAGCGTAGGTAGGAACCATTTTTTTTTTATAAACACTAAAACACCTAAACCCTAATGGCCTAGATGGCCTAGTATAAAATAAAAACCTAGAAAGTCGCTTTGCTGTAAAGCTGCTATGATAGCTGCGTAGGCGTCGAGTACTCAAATGTACCTCGACATTGTATATAGGTATAAAAAACATTAACGAAAGCGTTAAATTTAAATTCATATGATCAATTGATAGATCATTGTATACGGTGAAAACGATTCTATCAGCTAAATATATGACTTTAAAATAGTATTTGCAATTAAATATATATTTTTTTAATTCCAGTATCTATATATTATTAAAGCTTATACCTTTTACTACATTTTAAAGCTTTTTAATATACATTTTATATTTTATTTCTATTCTAACTATTTTTGAGTTATTCATATTTTAGACATTAGTTGACTATCGATTTGTTTTCTATAAATATTTATAAAAGATGTGTGTTCCGTCTTCGATCAACAATTAATTATCTTTGAACTTAATTTTAATATTGTGACTGTATGTCGCATGCGCATACAAGTTCAATGAGATGATCAAGTTTGACAGGATTAATCAGGGGCGTCATTTCAGTTTTTTTTTTTTGGTGTGCCATTTTGAAATTTCTCCAGGCCATATAAAAATAGAGTGGATCTACAAGGGGGGTTCCCTTGTTTCAGCATGCCAATTGAGAATATTTTAAATGTAAGGGGTGCCACCGCATACCCTGACCCCCCCCCCCACCCAAATGACGCATCTGAGATTAATGATTAGTTAATGAGATCATGCTAAACTTTAAATACGTCAAATACTGCCTACTAATAAACTAATAGTATGCACATTGGAACATTTCTCTTGTTTTCTATTTAGTGATTTTGAAAAGTTTAAAAATGAAGATCGTATTATATAAGATTATTATTTATTATTGAATCGTGTTTATATAGCGACATCTAGTTACCCAATAACATATTACACATTTTTCGTAGCTAACTTCATGCTATTATCTATCATATTTTCTGTAAGGTTAAAGGCACTGAACTACAGACTGCATACTAGTATACCACGGTTCAGTGGGTTAAGGATGGAAGTAACCGTAACCGTAACATATCGTACACATTCGTAACTCACTTTGCTCGTAAAAATTCAATCTTTTTTGTTGTTGATATATAGTTATAATCGTTTGCAAGCCGCCCTACACAGAATACAGATACTGTATAGTGTATACCGAGTACCGACTGAAATCCGAATAATTTCGTTCTCACGGTTTTAAAGTTTTCATCCATTTCAATCCGTCGAGAATCGTTCTGAAACTTCACCATGGTTTCGTTTTCGGGATCTGGCGATTCCAAACAGGCGACGAACGCCTATAAAGACAAGAGCAAACCAGCCGAAATAAGAAAAAGCAACATCTCAGCTGCTAAAGGTTTGAGCGCTACATACGATAATTATTTTTTATACCTATTTATCTATTTATTTCGAATTATTCATTTTTTTTGAAGAAACTAACTAGAATATAGTGTACTGGATTCAAACCCTTAAACTATAGTCACCATGTAAATCGGTGGTAGCTTAGAAAAAAAAAATGATTGTGTTGTTTTCTACTTGCTTATAGTTTGTTGTTATTTAATTTATGATCGTATATCTTTATAATATCTCAATAATTTATTATAAATTGAGTTAACTTGAATCTTTGTCAATGTAGAACAACATTTTTCTTTTTTATTGTTATTATATTATTTTATGAACACTATAATTGGATTCATATTCATTTATCTTGAAATGTATCAATATAGCTACTATCTTAACTAATGATAGATACATTATTTTTATTTCTAGCTGTTGCTGATGCTATCCGTACAAGTTTGGGTCCAAAGGGAATGGATAAAATGGTAAATATGTGCTAAATTGTCCATCTATTCAAATAATTTTAAGTATACCGAAGACAGTAGTATTAAAGAATAATATTTTTTAAAGTAAAAATGGCAATAAAATGTTTGTTGTTGTGTACATTAAGCTTCAAACATACCTAGCTAGTCGTTACCTACCTTTTTTTTACCTAGTTTTTACATAGCTAACGTTAATTTTGTTATTTTACTTTTAATTTTTATACACATGCATTCACAATATTAAATTTAAGTTTTAAGATAACGAAAGAATAATCCCGAGCATGATCATTGACTATTAAGTATAAATACAATTTTATTTGAACTTTATAAATAGGTACCTATAATTTTTAATTGTAGTACCTATCATAATTTCTATAATTTTATTTTATTTTCAGATCCAATCAGCAAATGGTGAGGTAGCTATAACAAATGATGGTGCTACAATTTTGAAACAAATGAATGTTATCCATCCAGCAGCAAAAATGGTAATTAAGTTTATAAATTTGATGTTTGTATTCATACATTTTAATCGTTATATTTAGGTATAGGTAATTAATTAAAATATATGTTCATAAGTGATATGAACACTAATGAATCTAACCTTTTTGTGATCAATCTCTGAAATGAAATGATTTACCTACCTATTACAGTATTACTTAATTTTTTCTTTGGTTAATTAAACTAAGTTAGGTTGGTACAATTTAAGGAAGTAAGTAGCTACATGAATCCAAATAGTCTCTATAGAATATTATAATTAACTAATATAATTATTTTATTCAATTCAAATTTGATTTCAGAAAACATCAATAATTTTAAAATGAATAGGTACTCAATTTTTCTATTTAAAATAAATAACTTAAATATTAAATTGAACGTTTTTGGACAATTTGGTTAGTAATTAATGAATAGCCCTGACAGTTATCATATATATTTTAAGGATTCCTAATAATGTTTTAGGCATTTATAATTAATAACATCTTTAAAGTTAAAACAATATAGGTATATGATAGGTATAATATATTAATGATATGTATATCTCATAGTCATATATTATGCAAATTATGATTATTTTTTTTATTTATGTTTAGTTAGTTGAATTGTCAAATGCTCAAGACGTTGAAGCAGGAGATGGTACTACTAGTGTGGTGGTTATTGCTGGGGCCTTATTGGAAGCTTCTGAAAAACTTTTGCAAAAAGGTATCCATCCTACTGGAATTTCAGACGGATTCCAAAAAGCTGCAGCCAAATCTATTGAGATTATAAAAAATATGGCTACTCCAATACTTCTAACTGATCGAGAAAGTTTAGTTAAAAGTGCTTCAACTGCTTTAAATTCTAAAGTGGTTTCTCAACAATCGTCATTACTAGCTCCTTTAGCTGTTGATGCAGTTCTAAAAGTTGTCGATCCTGCAAAAGATACCAACGTTGATCTGAAAGTATGAATAATTATAATTTATATAAAAACAAACTTATGTTGATATATATATATATATTTATTTAGGATATCAAAGTTATCAAAAAACTAGGAGGAACTGTTGAAGATACCAAGTTAATTGATGGTCTAGTTTTTACACAAAAATCTTCAAATGTAAATGGTCCAAGGAAAATTGAGAAAGCTAAAATAGGACTTATCCAATTTTGTATATCTCCTCCAAAAACTGATGTAAGTACCAGCATACATAATATCGTTATGTCCTATGTAAATATGGCCAGTCCTGCTAAAAAAAACAGCTTTTATTTCACCGCATCCACAGTGTAATGCTGCGGAACTGATTGATATGAATTTAAATCATAGCACTCGCTTGATTTATGTATTACACAGTGCATAAGATATATACTATTAGTGTCTTAAGTTTTAACTTTAAACTGTGTGTAAATTATATCAGTCAATATGTATGTGAAATACATATAAACATTTTATACTTTTTCTTTATTTATTTTTTTGTTATAGGTAAGTATAAAATGATATTTTAATAGTATATAAACCTAAGATACCTTAGTAGCTCTCATTGCAATTTATTCATGCATAAATATTATTTCGTAAGTTGAGTTATAACATACTGTATGAATAACTGAATCACCAGTTATTGACATTTTAAGACCACATTTACAATGAAAAAAGTATTTCTTATAACTTATTTAGTATTTAAGGTCCTAAATGTAACATCCCTTAATAAACTATTGGAGTTAATTATGGGATTATAATGCCATAAAAAAGTATAACAACTATTACAAAATTAATGTAAAATATTTTTAATTGTATTTCTAATAAATAACCTTTCTATATCCATTGAATTCTTAACATACACAGGGCCGTAGCTAGGCACTGGCAAGAGGGCATTTGCCAGTGGCGCAATTATACGAAAGGTGCAATTTCATCGGGTTGCAGTCTTAAACTCTTAACTCATATATGACAATTTACAAAAATAAAAAACCATCGTTTATTTTTAGCGTAATCGCAACACGTTTCTCGTCGTGCAATCGCATATTGTTGGTTGGTTGAAAAATGTTTGGTTGACCAAATATCATTTGATGATGTGTTATAGATGAATTTTCAGCAATAAAGGCAAGAAAAGTTAAAGTATAAAAAGTTTTTGTTTATTAATAATAAAGTATAAGGTAAACGTTTTTATATTTAATAAAATAAAAGGATTTTTTTTTTAATCTGTTATTATTATTTAGTTATAATAAAATATAATAAAGCAATTTTTATAATACATAATAAGAAATATTTATATAATAAAATAAATATGTAGGTACTTGTACTAAAACCAACAGAACGTTTTTTTAAAATAATGAGCATGGTAGTTGAAAATAAAATTTGACGAGAGGGGCGCAAATTTGGTTTTTTTGCCAGGGGTGCTACTGGTTCTTGCTACGGCCCTGAACATACATAATTATAACTAATATTATTTTCGAGAGTACTTAAATATGAAAATAGTGTGTTCATTAATCAAGTAAAATGTTAGTTATAAAACATAAACTGATATAATAATTAAATTGTTGGTACCCAATACAAATAAATCTTTGTATAAAATATAATAGGTACACCTTAAAAATATCTTTATGCCAACAATAATATTAGTAAATTACTGTTAACATATTCTTAGTAAAAAAGAGTGATGTAACCACCATAATTTTGGATTAGGGAGGCGGACACTTTTTTCTTGGTTAAATCTTTGATATCCAGAAAATGTAATAGTTCCTTGTACTGTAAGTTTCTCATAAGAGTTATAATAACAATCATAATATATGCACATTTTTATATCTAGTGAAACATTAATTTACATTTTACTATTACTAATTTGTTAAGTAGTATGGTATGTTAAACTATTGTTAAGGGGATTCGATACCATTCGTTTTTAAGGAGTTTAATGTAGGCAATTTTCATAATGGATGCGTGCATGTCATGAATTTGTGTTTGTAGTAAAGTATCTGTAGTGTGAGACAATTAAAGAAACACTTGCAGGAGCAAGCACAAGTCCAAAACCCACCGTCGCTTTCCTAACATTTTTTTTTTTGTAAAAGCATCAATCTTTTGCCAATTGTACTGACTATTCTAGAAGACGGTAACAAATGCTGAAAACTTAGTTGAATTAGTCTCAAAGTTAACCTACTTAAAAACAATTTTCTTACATTTTGAAATTAATTTTTTAGTTCAATTTTACTAATATTTTAAAGTTTTTAAAATTCTAACTTTGAAAAGGGTACCAGTGATCAATTTCTAAAAAGTGGTAAAGTTGTTTTCAAGTTAACTTCATGAGGAATTCAAACATGTTTATAATATTTTGTAATACCTATAAATAATGTAAAAAGATTAATACAAAGCAATGTATTTTAAATTCTGGGCGGAGCGATGAATGTATTGATTTTACAATGTTGAGTGTGTTTTTTTTTTTATTGTCTCATTACATTTTAGTGCAGTAGAAGTGTCGATTTTTGACTACGCCCCTAGCTTTGGGTTGCAAATTGCATCTAGTTGGTACTTAAAGGATCAAAAGTTGAAAATTCCAGTCCAGTTTTCAAAAGAGTCAGGAAAAACCAACCAAAAATTAGGGGAAAACAGGAATTTGTACGCTAAATCACTTTTTAACTAAATCAATTTCTTTATTCTTCTGTAACTCAAAAACTAAAAACTTTAGAAATTTGAAATTTTCACCTATTTTAGGAAATTGAAATTGTCTTGAAATAAGGATAATAAGGAAATAAACAGGTTATTCACCCGTTTTCTCCGGGAACAATTTTCTTATTTTGATGTAATTCAAATATTTTGATGTAATTCAAAAAAGACTAACTACAGACATTTTTTGAGCTAATGTAGGCCTAAAAAATGTTTGTGTTTTTCAAATTTTTTTCTTTAAATATTGATAAAAAAAAATTTGTCAGGTCAAATTTCTTGAAACTTTAATACAAGATTCCTCATTAGTTTTTAAAATAGCAGATCAAAAATACATGGGCACAATTTTTTTTTAGAAGCATTTACACTGCAGATTTTGATTGAAATCCATCATCAATCATATTGCATTGTTTAGCAGTTAAAAATATATAAAATATTTAGTTTTTATAGCTAAGAATTGAAAATTTAAAACAAGATTTTTATAAAAACTTTAGAGTGTAACTTAAGAATTAAAAAAACATATTAACATGGTTCTTTTTTATGGACATTTTAAATTAAAATTTGGACATCAAAATATTGAAAATTTTCAAATTATTTTGAGGTTAAAAATTTATAAAATGTTCAATTTTTATAGCTTAATGTCGAAAATTAAAAATAAGTTTTTTCGTAAGTTGTTCTAAATGCAGTTTTATAAATATTTAAGATACAAATACACTCTTCTTTTTATAAGCATTCAAAGTTTAAATTTTGACCAAATTCATCAAAAACTCGAATGTTTGCAAATTATTTTATTATTAAAAATATATAAAATGATTAGTTTTTATTATAGCTATAAGGATTGAACATTTAAAACAAGATTTTTTGTAAGTTGTTAATAGTATAATCAAAAAATCAAAATAATATGTTTACATGATTGATTTTTATAGACATTTTAAGTTAAAATGTTGATGAAATTAAATGAAGAAGATCAATGTTATTTATTTCGTTGTAATTTAAAAATATTTTTGGAGGGTTGTTAAAACTTTTAAATTATATTATTATATTTTATTTAACTTAATTATTTTTTCAAATGCAATGTTTTCTGCAATAATGAATTCAACTTACTCTATTATCAATAGTAATAAAATGAATTATTTTAATAAGAATAATATCTTAAAATAGATACACTGAGTTATCAATATTGGCTGACAGATGGATAGTCTGCTCAAAATTGTTTTTCGTATACAATGGTTTATATCATTGAATACAAATTTAACACATCCATTAAAGTGACCCACTCGATACCTACTGTACAGCAGAGCGGTACCCACTTTATTTTATTATTTATTATTTTTTAACATAATTGATTAATTAATCAATTATGTTACATAAAGAAATGCAATTTGTGATTTAATTTCAAATATTATCCAATATTACCATTAAAAATTGATTTTACTTTAAAATTAATATTTATAACAATGATCTATGATTCTTTTATGGAATATAGAAGTAAAATATTCAAGTTAATTTTTGAAAAATGATTGAATTGCTTCTTATAATTTGTAAAAACAAAATACTTAAAGATGACGTGTTGTAAGCCTTTGTAGACCAAATTATGACATATGTTGAATGTTTTAAATAATAAGTATTTCAATATTAATATATTATAATGTAAAATATAAAACAGATTAATTTTTTTGAATAATTTATAAGACAATGCATTATGCTAGATACGGGCATATGACAATAATTATGATTATAATTTTACATTTATCTGATATTCCATCAATAACCCTTGATTCTATTTACATAGATTATAGTTCCACTTAATCAAATAAATTGTTTCATTTCATTTGCTTCAATCAATTACTAGTATAGTGACACAAGTGTTGGGACACCTAATTACGATTAATATTGTATGATATAAATTTTGTTTCTGATTAATATTGATTGTATTAGTTCTTGAATAGTGTTAAAATGACTATGATGAATTGAACTTAGGACACCTGTACGACACCTTCTCTGGTGATTGAGTAAAAAAATCAAACTGAAAGTCTGGTAAAATATATTTTTAAAAAAAACTACTATTTTAAATTGAAATGATGACAAAAAGCCTTAGGACACCTAATTACGACGCATGTCGAATGATTTGTGCTTTTTATCTGAAGATGAAATAAATTGTAGAAAAAAAAAATCTGTAGTTTTTACCAATTATTGTTAGTGAGTTGTGACATATGATGACATTATGCTAGATAGGGACATATGATAATTATGATTATAATTCAAAATTTTATCTGATGTTACCACCAATAACATATGATTTTATATAAGAATATCATTTAAACAGTTGAATTGTTTCAACCAATTTCTGTGTGATAGCACATAGCCTTAGGACATCTATTTATGATTACTATCTGATTTATATTGATAATTGTAAATGACTATGATGAATTGAACTTAGGACACCTGTATGACACCTTGTCTGGTGATTGAGTATAAAAATCAAACTGAAAGTCTGGTAAAATATATTTTTAAAAAAAACTACCATTTTAAATTGAAATGATGACAAAAAGCCTTAGGACACCTAATTACGACGCATGTCGAATGATTTGTGCTTTTTATCTGAAGATGAAATAAATTGTAGAAAAAAAAAAAAACGGTAGTTTTTACCAATTATTGTTAGTGAGTTTTTAATGTAATGACATTATGCTAGATAAGGACTTATGATATTTATGGTTATAATTCAAATTTTATCTGATGTTACCACCAATAACCCTTGATTCTAATAACACTAGAATACCTCTTAATTAGTTGAATTGTTTCATTAAATGATTAATGTAAAATGCCACAAGCTTTAGGACCCCTAATTATGATTTCAATTTTGTTTCTGAATATTGTTAAACTGACTATGATGAATTGAACTTAGGACACCTGTACGACATCTTCTCAGGTGATTGAGTATAAAAATCAAACTGAATGTCTAGTATAATTCAAAAAGAACTTAAATTAATTTTTTTAATTATGACAAAAAGCCTTAAGACACCTTATTTTACAAGTTAAATGATTTGAAGTATTTATTTGAGTAATTAGTATTTAAAATTTAAATATTATACATTTTAATGTTACTTGTTGGTAAATTTTATAATATAGTTTTATAGTCTATTATAAAATCAATGGTTAATACTATAGAAATGTTTATGTATTCAAGAAAATAATTAAGAGCAGTACCATACATTTATAATGAGCAATTTATTAATTTATTTTATAATGATAATAAATTTCCTTCATCAGTCATTGTGCTCATTACAATATTTAATTTAATACAATTTTGCAGTATTTGGATTTTATTTAATACAAGAATAAACAATACTATGTTTGTATTCTAATAACTTCTTTCTAAGTCCTAGGTTAGATAGTAATATTATAATATTAATCATTTTATATTGAAATTGAATGTTTATTTTTATAATTTATGTTCTCTTTGCGTATAAATTACAGTTCATCGTTAGAAACCTTTGTGAACAGAATTATTTCCAAAATTAGTTATGATTTATATTTTAAAACATTTGTATTTACCATAGACTTATAGACCATAGACATTAAGTGATTTTATAGACTATACTATAGTCACTATAGTGTTATACTTGCACCGCACATGTGTTAATTAACGTGTATAACGTGGAACATTTAATGTTTAGAAGAATCCGTTTTACTCATTGTTAATATTAAAATGAACCATATAATGAAATATTATAATAATATTAACCTATTATTATCAAATTTAAAGCTAAGAGTATTTTATAAGTAAAAGCTTAAGGGTTTTTTTTTATATTTTAATTTTGATGAAAGGCATAAGCATTTTAAATTGTTTGTCAATTCATTCTAATAAGTAAAACGGTTTTTTCTGAACATTACAGGTTCAGAACATTTAGGTTATATTTATTGATCATTATTCATCATAAATTTAAATTTGTTCGCTTGATAATAATTTAAGTTATTGGTTTAGTGCATGTGATCGAATTACACAGAAATACATCACAAGGTGTGAATGTTGACTAAAAACGTATAATATATTATTATTCGCTCGATACCCTTTGATCTTGAATAAGATTTCAATTTCAATCTTTTGTACTAACTATTATTCAACATTGTTTTTATTAAGTGCTATTCCGAAACGAACCATTCGTCATTGAGCTGTAAATGTTTATCAAGTCCAATGTCTATTTATCTATCTAGCACGTAGAAATAAAAAAAATATTAGTGATAATTAACCACAGTTCACATTTATTATTTATTAAAACATGACTATACTAGTATTGTTGCAAATAAACGACGTTTCATTAAACATATTTTAATATTAAAAATGAATTAAAGCTGTGCAATATTCATTCCGGGTATCCGAGAAAGTTTTACAGTGTTGTGTCTTACGTGAAATATCTTTCCGGGTTCAAAGTTATACGTCGTAGGGAACAATTATATTTTGTTCAAAATGTTGCAAGGAACCTGTGATAAATCGAACGACGTGAAAATGAACTCCGCGAGTGGCGGATGGTCGGCCGTAAAACTACTCGAAAAGCTGAAATTCTGCAACAGCGGTATCATAAAAATCGGCACTCTGGAACGCGAGCGTTCGGCGACAAAGAAACAGGAGCTCTATGAAACCGGCAACAGTTCAATACCTTCTGGGTTCTTGTTGCTGGTTGTGTTGATCGGCTTGAGTGGAATATTCACAATCATCATGTGGTTCACCGAGTTTTACATGTTCCAAATCTTACAGTTCGTGACCATAACGCAGGGCAGTGCTTCGTACGACATGTGGCAAAACCCGCCCGTCAAGCCGTACGTGTCGATTTACCCGTTCAACTATACCAATATCAACCAGGTGTTGAAGTACGGCGACACTCCTATAGTCCAAGAGCTAGGGCCGTTCGTCTACAGGGAGACGGTCGAACGGATTAACGTGGAGTTCAACGCCAACGGAACGGTCACGTACCAGGAGCGGCGGAGTAACGAATTCGTGCCCGAGATGTCGCAGGGCGACCCGAAACGATTGACCATAACCGTACCTAACTTGCCGCTGATCAGCGCCATATCGAAGAGCGCCGACACGTTTTACCTCACCCAAAAGTTTATGTCGCTGTTTTTGGACGGGTTCAAGGTGAAACCTTTCCTACATCTAAAGATTGACGACTACTTTTGGGGCTACGAGGACAGCATATACACTCTGGCCCAGGGCCTGGCATCGACGGTGCACAGGGATGCCCGGCTGTCGAAGTTCGGTATAATTACCGGGCGGCGCGGCGTGTCGCCAGACCGGATCACAATCCACAGCGGCGTCGGGAACCTGAACGAGCTCGGCGTCATCACCCGCTACAACGGACTGGACACGCTGGACGTGTGGAAAACGGACGAGTGTAATCGGTTGGACGGCAGCGACGGATCCCAGTTTCCGCCGACCACATTGAGCCGCAAGTCGAAACTGTTCGTGTTCCACATGGACCTGTGCCGTCGGTTCCCGCTGGTCTACAAGGAAGACATCGAGACGGTGCCAGGGGTGACGGCATTCCGTTTCCAGGCTCCTAGAAACGTGTTCGACACGCCCAACACAAACCCGGACAACGACTGTTATTACACCTCGGAAACGTTTCCGCCATCGGGAGTGTTTAATTCATCGCCGTGCAACGGCGCTCCGGTTATGATGTCGTTCCCGCATTTTTATTTGGGCGACCCGGAGCTGAGAAGAGACATTCTTGGACTATCTCCAGATCCCGAGCTGCACGAGACCTTCCTTGATGTACATTCCAAGTTAGGAGTATCCCTGGGAGGTCGATCAAGGTTTCAAGTGAATATCATGTTAAAGAAAGCCGATGGCATATCACATTTCAAAAATTTTAAACAGGGAATAATATTGCCAGTAGCATGGATAGAAGTGAAAGTTGACAAACTTCCTGATGACATAAAGAGAACTCTTCAACAGACTTCTATTAGTATCAACCTCGGTGAAATATTGTTGAAGTGGACATCGTTATTGACACTTACATTGTCCATGGTTTTTTTGGTCAGGAAAATCATATTAAAAGATTGTTTTATGTCTAATGAGAAACAAATTTTACCTATGAATAAATAATTGTTGCATACTAAATAAAAAATGTATTATCTACTATAATTTGTATATTTTATATTTTTGAATGTAAATGCATTAATCGTTTACATTTTACATAATTGTGTAATATTTTGTATACATATGTAGTTAATTATGTGATACTTCTAAATATGTTATGACTTAGATCTTTTTATTTTATAATAATGTAAAAACTGTTTTATGTTATGGCTTTGTATTTTTAAAAAATGCATTGAATTTGTTATTTTTGTAAATTGTTATTTTTATTACTTTAAATCAAATTGACTATACATAATGTTTCAACTAATAATTAATAAACAAAATTGTTAATATTCAGTAGATAATATCACCTATAACAATATATTTTATAATGAAATATTGGTATTAACGATCTGACTTCAAACGTTCCGGGGAAATTGACTTACATTAATAGGCTATTTAAATTGTTATTAGGACACGACTATTGCGACAATACTGTAATAATGCCGTACATTTACAGAACAATTTGTAAAAATTCCAATATAACATCAATAATAATCAAAACAGTGTCAATGTATTACCAAAATATCCAATTGAAATTATGTCCATAAATGATAATCTCAAACAAAGTAAAATAACTGAATATTTTAAATAGTATACAATAATTGTAAACTAATATATTTTTAATTTTTTTCCACACTTTTTTTGTACCATTATAGACAAATAACGAATATATTGTATCATATATAAAATATGACATGTAATTGAACTTTTTTTAATTTTTGCTTTTATTACTTTTTGTTAATAATATATATCAGGCTCTAAGCCTCAAATGTCTTATTTTAAATGGTCCCGTAATGGTTGTTATAGGTGATATAGACTGTACAATGAAAAAGTAATGAGCCAAATATTACAATGATAGAGAACTTATAAATTCTGATATCAATGATTTTCATTTTATCTTATGTAATATTTATCATAAATTACTAATTACATGGACATGATAATCAAATCATTAAGTTCTATGTTATACTTTGACGAAACTAATAATAATATTTTTCTGATTAAAAATTGTATCTATTTGATTTCTAAATCAACCAACAGCTGATTTTTAGATCTTGTCGGAAGAGATCTTTAGATCTTGATTAAGGGTTTATTTCGTTAAGACTATATTTAAATATTTATGGAGTTATTATTGAGTCTTTAAGTGGTGTAGTCTATGCTTTTGCTTATAATTTTTAAATGAGCAACTAATTAATGATATTTTATGTCATTGAATAATTTTAAGCAATGATGTAATAATAAACTTTGTTTTTGTTTTAGATGGATTATAATGTTGTGGTTTCTGATTACACTGCTATGGATCGTGTATTACGTGAAGAACGTGCATATATTTTGAACATCGTTAAACAAATTAAAAAAGCTGGCTGTAATGTCTTATTGATTCAAAAGTCAATATTGCGTGATGCATTGTCTGAATTAGCCATACATTTCTTAGACAAAATAAAATGTATGGTTATTAATAATATAGAGCGAGAGGATATTGATTATGTCTGCAAGGTATATTTTTGAAATATAAAAAATAAATCTTTACATGAATATAATTTGCTAAAATTATATTCCAGACATTGAATTGTAGACCAATTGCTAGTCTTGATCATTTTGTTGCCGAAAACCTCGTATCAGCAGACTTGGTAGAAGATGTCATGACTGGTAACAGTCATTTTGTTCAAATCACTGGCATCAACAACCCAGGTAGAACAGTTAGTATTATAGTGCGAGGTTCTAATAAATTGGTCTTGGAAGAAGCTGAACGATCAATTCATGATGCATTATGTGTTATCAGATGTTTGGTGAAACACAGGTGAGTTATTGAGTGTATTATTAATTTTTAATTTTTTTTATTAAAATTTGGATCATTTTAGAGCATTGTTAGCTGGCGGTGGTGCACCTGAAATTGAAATCAGTTTAAAATTAGCTGAACTTGCAAGATTAGTTACTGGAGTTGATGCATACTGTTATAGAGCTTTTGCACAAGCTTTAGAAGTCATACCTTTAACATTAGCTGAAAATGCTGGTCTTAACCCCATCACCACAGTTACTGAATTGCGTAATAGACACTCTCAAGGTGAAGTTACTGCGGGAATTAATGTCCGAAAGGTAATTGTTAAAACTTAAAAATAAGTGCATAATATATCTAAACTAATCATTCAATTGTACTTTTTAGGGAGCAATAACTAATATTTTAGAGGAAAATGTTGTACAACCGTTGTTGGTATCCATCAGTGCTATAACTTTGGCTTCAGAGACAGTACGCAGCATTTTGAAAATTGATGATATTGTAAGTAATGGTTAATGTACAAAAATAAAACTGAATAGTGGAATAGTATAAAACAAATTTTAAACATAAATTATTTACTAAATAATTGTATTCATTTTAGGTCAATACTAGAGGATATTAAAAGTTTCTACGTATTAATTTCTCTGGTAAGTAACAATTTAAATGGCTAAACAATTATACTTATTTATTGAATAAATGTATGTTTTCAGATCCAGAAGAAAGACTGCACATATAATATAACTAACATCCTAATAATCTAATAATTGGATCAAAAGTAAAATCTATAAGCACAAGCTTAGTAATAAATAAGTTTACTCTTTGTGCAAATAATTTTTTGTTGGAAATTTTTTTTTTACTTAATAATAACCATACACATAAAAATTACTATTTGTCTCAATTTTTTTATTTATGTCCTTGTGTAGCATCTATTTATTTATAATATTATGATCAAATGTATATTTTATAAATTTAACGACTAAAAAATATTAGATATTTTAATTTCAGCAAATTGTGATACATAAAAAAAAATTAAGAAATATAAAATAATACATTATTCTTTTATGTACTACTAACATGATTTATTACTTACAATTAAAATAATATTTTTTTATTATTTTTTTCAATGCAATGTGTAAACATACATTTTAATGTGTACGTACTAATTTAATATTTATGCTTTAATAAATAACATTTCTATAATTCTTTTTTCTTTAAAAACTAAGACAACATTTTTATTATTATAATATTTTCTATATTATTGTTCATACAATTAGTAGTGAGCATAAAAATAAGATTAATTTTAATCTTTTCTGTATGTTGAAATTAAATTTTAAATATTTAAAAAAAAAATACAAATCAAAATAATGTGAGAAGGGAACAGTAATTATTATCATTAGTTTTAAATGATAGTTTTAGTTGCTACTAAAGAGGTTTTGACCCGGCTGTGTTTTCTATCTTAATAGACCTATCTTTTGCCAACTGTCCTAGTAATCAAAAAAATTCCAAAAACCTGTTTAAATTCTTCATAATTCATAAAGTTAACTTGAAAACAACTTTCCCTTTTTTTAGAAATTGATCTCTTCAATTCTTCAAAGTTTGAGTTAAAAGAACTTTAAAATATTAGTAAATTTGAACTAAAAAACTAATTTAAAAATGTAAGTCTTCAAGTAAACTATGACAAATTATCCGATTACTAGTCAGTACAATTGGCAAAAGATTGATACGTTTGGACAAAAAACCAGTAAATGCTTGTCAAGTGCGCGACGGAACGTTTTTGACTCGTGCTTGGGCATGCAGAAGTATTTCCTTTAATTGTCTTACACTAAAGAACATTAAATACAAACACATATACGCACCCAATATGGAAATAGCCTATATTCAACCCCTTAAAAACGAGCTGTAGCAACCATAGGTATTATAATTTATGACAAATAACTATAATAAATATATTAGAAAGTATCTTGTTCAATAATAATTAATTTAATAAGTGTGCAATAATAAATACTTTTTTCAAGGTATTTATTAATAATCATATAAAATATAATTGGAAGGCCATCTCATTAGACGTATGTTATTGGATAAACATCCAAGGTGCAACTTAACTAAATAATATCAGCAAACTGAAAATGTCCTAAGATTTTATTTGACAATCATAATGCCCAATATAACAATTAGACATATACAGTGGTAGCAATTAAATAATATAACCAGTGCTCGACTTGGGGGTGGACGCAGGGGGACGGAGTACCCCAACTAATTTTTCAGAAATTTTAGAGTACCCCTACTATTATTTTTAAGGGGAAATCACGGGACTCTACATTTTTATCAAAATGAGCAAGATTATACCAATCATAATTGGTCTCATAGGCAGTACTACGGGAAGGGCAGAGTATGCAACTGCCCCTCCTGTGGACCGTACCTTATTATTGTATCTAATATATAATTCCTTGAATTATCGATTTCCTAACTCTAAAAAAATAGATTTTTATAATGTTTTCAATACGAAATTGAATGTTTTAAAATAACTGTGAATGATACCATATGCTAATAAAGTAAAATATATAAAATATAGTTAAAAGTATTTTCTGCCCCCCCCTGCCAAGAGGGTCTAGTACCGCCTATGATTGGTCTTATGAATTATTTCATAACCACAGATCTATCATCTATGAGTTAGTTAATATTAACTAATTATCACTAAGCTATTTATTTATTTACATTTATTGTCATTTTGAGTTTGATATTATTTATAACTATAATATAATATGTACAGTAGTTATTAATTACCTATTATATTACCTAATATGTATTTTAATATGATTTAAATTGTGGTCATTAGGGGGTGTGGGACTCAGTAACATTTAACAAGTGATGGGGACGCTCTTTTTTTAAAAGTAAACAGAGTCCCCCTACTCCCTAGTTTAATTTTTCCAAGTCGAGCACTGAATAGAACACAGTTAAGAATTAAAGGAAAACAAAATAAATCAATTAATAATGTAACAGAAGGTAGTTTTAATAATAATAATAAAAGGAACAATTTAAGGTTGACCATTCTTCAGACTCATAATACGGTGGATATATGGTCCTTATAATAATTAGTGATGTAAAAAAGAAATATTGGATCAATATAGTGCAGATTCTCAAACTTTTTATCGCGTACTATTCATTTGTATGAACTTAAACTATTTCTATGACTAAAAAAAAGAAGATTCAAAATTTCAAAACATTTTTAACAATAATATGTATAAAAAATAGTAATGTAGGTACATTTAACAGCTTATAGGTATTTAAACAAAAAATCAACAACTTATTTGGGAAAGGGAACATTCATACCAGCGTCAACTAACATATGTGACACAGAGCTTGTCCATTACAGCACTATAACCATGCAGAGGGTCAGAATTTTTAAAAATAAAATCTACGAAGTACAAAAACTTGCTCTAAATGAGAGGTATCAGCCACCATTAAGGGTCCAGGAGGGTAGAAGAATAGGAGAACAATATTAACAGTTTTATGAGAACTAGAATTCTTTAGATGTACATTTATTAAATCCTAGAATTTTAAATGCTTTATTTTTATTTTAGTTTAAAGTACGGGACGAACCCTTTAGATATAACAATAATAAAAAGCTTAATGGAAACTGGGCTCAAATTTTAGAGAGAGAAAGAGGGGTCGTTATTGGCAATGTGCATAAGACGGATGATTGGAGAGTTGAGATAATAGTATGAAGATGAGAATGGAATATGGAATGGAACAGATGATTGTGTACAGCAGCAGGGGTCATTAAATGAAACATGAGATAGTGATTCTGGGCTGTCAATTTTTGAGGAAAGTAGATTAGATAGAAATGATATATTTGCTGAGTGACGACGAACGGCGAGACTTTCTAAGGAAAGAAGATGTTGGATTGGTATATAATCGTGAGGTGAACAGCGTATATTTAATTTAAGAGCAGCATGACGGAGGAATTTTCTTTGGACTCTTTCAATCATGTTACGAACAGAAGCAGTGGGCGGGTCCCAGAGGATGGTGCCATACTCAAGGATAGGACAAACTAAGGAACAGAAAAGGGTATTTAATGGAGCCAGTAAGTGAAAATCTGTAGGGACACGATTTATGAAACCTAGGAGCTTAAGAGCCTTACAACAGATTATCTGGATATGCATATTACGGCAGTGTTAATGACGGTTGTTGACGAAGTAAGTATACTTTATTAAAACAATACAACAAAAAGTCATAACTGAGCATTTGGGAATATTGAGAGCATGTCCTAAAGATTCACCCCCATGTAACTAATCGCTGATGGTCATTTTGAAGAAGATGACAGTCAGAGACGGATTTGACACAGAAGATTTTCATATCATCAGCAAAGATAAGTAATTTGGCATACAGGAGGACGGAAGGGACTGAGTTTACAAATAGGGCAAACAGAAGTGGAGATAGAACAGCACCTTAGGTACACCTGAGAAGGGTATGAAGTAGTCGGAAGAGGTGGAATCAACATTTATCCATTGGATCCTAATTATAAGTTATGAATGAAGCCAGGAAAGTAGGGGTTTGCTGATGCCTATAGATTCAAGTATTGGCATAAGACAATTATAATCAACACGGTCAAAAGCCTTGGAAAACTCAGTGTAGATTAAATCTACTTGGCAGTTATCTTGAAAAGAATCAAATATGTATGAATGAAGACCAAGGTTACAGGTTACTTTATAACAAACCGACTCGATATTGGAAAGGAATTCAAGATCAGGTTTAAAAAGAATACCTACGTTTTTTTTACTAGTACCTACAGCAGTACTTGACAGTTGACGTCTTGACATATCTTAAATATCAGCAATAAAATAAAACGCTCTACTCATACATCAATTTATTAATCACTCTCCACTCAATGTGACATTTTTCTAGAAAAGAGAGATGCCTTGGCTGTATGATTTTTTTTTATTCACTTATAATTTATACATTGTACAATCTTGTATTCATTTTTATGTAAAATGTAGGCTCCAATCTTGATTCAAGATCAATTATTAATCACACAAACTGTTGTGTTTAGATCAGTCCTAATTTGATTAAACCCAAACACAAATTAGTCATTAATCCTAAAAGTCAACATTAGAGCTAATAAAATGCTTCATCAGAACCTTACTATTGCTCAACTCCAATAAAGAGATTTTAATTTTGTTAATGAATCAATTGATTCTGTTAGTTTTGATAATGAATAGCTAATCATTTCTACCATGACTCCAAATGCCGTTCCACTGTTCTAGATCTATCAGACATTGATAATTTTTTTAGGTCTTTGAATATATCAGTAATAGCATATAAATGTTCATCAGTCAAGCAATCTGCACATAATGTCAAATCAATTAATGGCCATTGTGTCTTAAACAGTGGCAATATGGTTTCTGGCTCGTGGTCATAGTGCATAGAATCTGCCAGGAATAAGCCAAACTTCTTCAGTCTTAAATCAAGGCTAGTAATTGATTGCATCATTTCAGGTGTCACATCTACATCAATAAGCTCAAGGCTTTCAAGGTGAGACGAACAAAATTTAAGTAGACCAGTTAAATCTTCAATGATGAACTTACTGCTCCACATTGACTTTAGACAAAGTTTACGGAGTTTTTTTGGTATTATACTCAACAACTTTTTGTTATCAATATTATGAGTCTGGAGATTATCTAACGTAAGTTCTTCGAGTGACTGAAGTCTGTTTACTTTATATAGTTCTTTTTCAGAACTATACTGAAGATTATGAATTTTCAATACCTTCAATTGTTGAGTTACGTTTAATAATGCATGTAATATGCCCTCATAAAATTCTACCGTGTCAAAAAATTCTAGAAAAACTACTTTGGCTGCTAACAATGGCCATACAGTATATACCCAATCATAATGACTTTTATTTACTAAACTTCCTGCATCATCTTCATCTCGGTCTTGAATTTTTACTCCAAGACCACATATCTTAAATGCAAAAAAAGGCGCAAGCTTTTGGTGTATACTTTAAGCATATCATGCATTTCATGATTATTTCTATCTTCTAAACATATGACTTCATTTTTTAAAAATCTTGGCTGAATAAACACATCATACCATGACCAACAAACACTTGATGCGACTTTTATGTCTTTATATTCCAAGAATTCAAATATGTGAGATATCATCTGTTGACACAAACATTTTTAATTAAAATATATTTCAACTTTCAGTATTAAAATTTAACCATCTAGTTGTAACTTTGAAATGTATCAACAACACATATAGTGCTTGTTAAGATATTATACAATTAAATTAGAAGAACTAATAATAGTATTTTAGTCAATAATATATCACTGGTATTAATTGAACTAAAGTTGATTGTATAATAATAATAATAAAGGAAAATTGCCTACGGATAGGGCCAGGTAATATGCATATCCATGCAAGTTGTTTTATAAAATTAATCTTTACATTAAGTCTATAGGAAATGTATTTATAGTTGTCCTAATAATTTATTAAATAATCCAATATAAAAATGTATATAAGGTATTAAATGTATTCAAATCAAATGGTATCAATGTTAAAGAAAAATGTCCTAATTTATACATTTGAAATTTAAAATAGAAATAATAAGTCATTCAATTAATGTAAATCATTGTTTTATATTTAAAATGTTGACAGAAAATACCTTAACTTAATATCATAATATATGATTAAACAAGGCATATTGATGTGATTACTTTTATTTAAATGACTTAACATATATATATAATTCATAGGCTTGAACTAAGGAATGACCCTACCACCCAAAATATTTTTTGACTACCCCATTATATTGTTGAAATACCCAAGACTTAAATAATTGAGTTATAATAAAAAAATGTTAAATTATATTTTAAATATTTTTTTATGATATTTGTTAGGTATTATTGCATAGTTATCTTTAATATATTCTATGTAAACACTACAAATAAGAATACGAACAAAACAGCTTGAATATTAGCAGATATAGAGCATATTGAAAAGACTTAAGTAATAAGTATGTTTTTTCTTTCAAAATTTAAAATTTAAAAAAAATATTGCTCCACTCAGAATTTAAAATTGTATAGGAGGTGGGTATAATTAGGCCACCCCAATAGTGTATTCCTAGATAATACAACAATCACAATGTATTTTAGTGACAACTCTAGAACCATTTTTAGAAGTAGGATGGTGGTGTTAACTCAATATAGTTATTTATGTTAAGAATAAGAAAGAAAAATCCATAAACGTCAAGAGCTAATGCCTAATGAGTCACATGAAGAATGCTCTTGATTTGAACTTTTAGCTAGTAGGTAATGACTAATGAGTAATGACTAATGGCACTTTAAAATAACCCATTCACATAAAGATATTATTATTGAATATGACAAAAAATTACATGGAACATAATGTTCTATGGTAATAGCTAGTAATAAGGTAATATTAATGTTTAATACTACTGTAGTCCAGAATATATTTAGAACATACTACCTATGAAGGACTATTGACACTATAATATTATGACGTGTAGGTAATGAATTTCTGTATTTCAACAATTCATACTTACTTCAACAGGTAATTTGTCAAATGTTTTTTCATTATCCATCGCGGAATTAGTAGGTATACACTTAAGTACAGACACAACTCATAACAATAATTAATTATTACCAAATATACACAATTTGTACATAACTATTTATATAATATAAGTCTTCAAATAAATTTGTACATTTTACATTATAATCTCCATGAATCAGTATTTCAGACTTCAGTAATAATTGGTAATTAGTAATTACTAATCATTAATAAATAAAGAGGACGTCACAACAAAACGTGTACGCGTGCAACGAGTAACGACGTGTGTGAAGTTAAGTGACCAAAGCTTGATGAGTGGATGACTATTTTTTTCGTACGATTAGTGATAAGAAACCTTGTACGTTAGGTTGCATTTCAATAAATGTCAGGGGTTCCAAATTATTGCATCGAAACTATAAAGTAGATGTCGCACTATGACATGTAAAAATTATTTGTTTTAAAGTATACAAATAAATTCTATTGGCGTCATTACCACGATAATTATACCGAACATATTGACTATTGTCATCATAACTTCATGATTTATGACAAAACCAATAATAATAGAAAGTTAGGTTATAACTTATTTACAATTTACTTATAACTAAATCACTCTATAAATAGTAAATTGTAATACACTTTCTATTTTCTAACAATTATACATTGTTACCTTGCAGTTTACATTAGCTAATTAAAAGTTTAAAAATGTAATTTGTTACAGATCACATTTTACGGAAACAGGTATGTTTACTACTGTAGTACTGTCTATTATTCTTTATTGAAGTATATTCTTAATTATGTAATTATCTATTGTTAGGTAGTTGTATACTTGTATTTTATTTAAATACATTATGTCATATTCCGTTTACCTATCCACATAGTGATTGGTAGTGTATATGCAACCGAAAAATATCTACAACTTGCAATAGGCGTATTTGACTCAACTGATTGTGAAGTAATTAGTCTATGGACTATGGAGTCAATTAAAAAAAACATTTAATTGTTAGAAATAACGGCTTTTATTGTTAATTTTTTAATTGTGTTTTTATTTTTATCAGTGTTTTTCAGTGTCTTTTATAATTAAAATTTTTTTTTAATTTTTTTTTTTTTTTAGGGTTAGTTTTAGTTGTAGTTTGTTATAACCGTCTACGAAATTAGATTCAGACGTGAAAAAATTGTCTAAGAAATTAGATTCAGACATAGAAAAGCGTCTACGAAATTTAGATTCAGGCACAGTAGGTAAATAATTTATAAGCTTAAAAATGAGTTTAAAAGATAAATTGAATGCGGTAACGCATTATATAAAGACCGAATATTCAGAATTAAATTTTGAGAATGTCTCGGTGTCTAACAGTTGACAGGTGACTAGTTTATCATATCATGGCTTTGGTCACACAACTTCACAGTTTCACACCCGTGTGCAACGGCCGAGAGAACGCAGTAACAGTAACTGAGTAACACACTATTCGCAATGCGTAAGCACGCGATGTTTTATAGCAGCGCCCATTACTCACAGTCGGCGGCACGGTTCTTCGGTGCTCACCACACAAGCGTCTAGAGACAGAAAACGCCGAATGGCTGCAAGATGTGGCGGCCTTATGCTCTTATCTCTACAAACTGAACTGCTGATAATGTATGTTGATAAATTTGATACAGTATTTAAAAATAAAATTGGATATTTGGAATTGAGTATCGACACAACTACCTATACCAATTACTAATTAGTAATTATTAATAATTAACAAAATCAACCGTGTCATCATATATATCCTATAATAGATACTTAGTATCTATAGCCGTGGTGCTCACTCAACACTCGATGGAGGCCGGAGAGAGCCGTTTATTCTTCTATCATAGGTCGTCTATGACGAGTTATTACTTATTACCCATTCAAATATAATTTAATAGTACCTAAATGAATACAGCATAATTAATATTAATTTTCCGTGTTTCATCTTTTACGTTCAGATTATCTTACTTTTTTAAACATAGATTTGTAATATGATAATAATTTATAACAAACATAATATATACTCGTAATGACAATAATAATGCTCTTAAATCTTCATTATGTAAAATGTAAATATTTGAACTTCAAATGCTCAAAAAAAAAAATTGTGCCTTTACAAATACAATAAGGTTGAATATAAGTAACTATATAACTTATTATATTATTTGAGTTTTTGACATTCAACTATGTACTATATGTGCGGTAAAAAGTTACATAACATAATTATTATATTTTTTTTTCTATAATAATATGTTTTATACCTAATATTTTGTTTGATGTATTGGGGTGAATAAAATCACTACTAGATTGCTACGTATTTATTACTCCACAATATTTCTATTAATACGAACTTATATTATGCATACAAGTTAAATTAATTAAATAATTTTGTATCCGTTTGTCGGAATCGGAAATAATAATTTAGTATACTAGGCATTAAGAGGACGTTACACCCGCATGTGTTGTCTACGTCTTACAAGTGCGTAACATAGAAAATTGTACGCTCAGCAGATCACGCGAAGCTCCGTGAATTTAAAATGTAGAATGAGTTGACCTCTTATAAAAATTAAAGGTAACATTATTATCGAGGCTTCTCGTAGGCTTTTTATTATATTTTAATTTTAAAGCAAGTTATGAGTATTTTAAGATATACAAATAATTTACAATTTTAAAATACTCATAACTCTCTTTAAAATTAAAATATAATTAAAATAAATAAATAAATAATATATACTATCACTATATTATAGTAATTAAATATTAATTATTTAATAAATGAATTGTTTTCGGCAAACATTAATTCAACCTAACATATTATTACTGATAGTAAAATAAATATATCTTAAAATAAACTTATGCCGGGTTGCATGAAAAATTATTTAATTTAATGGACTAATCATGGGCCACTGAATCTTCTTTAAGTGAACACTATTGATTTAATTAATGTTTAGTGATTTTTTATGTAATCAGGCAATAGTAATATAGACTGACAAACCGTTTTTGATCAAAATTGTTTTATGTATGCAATGGTTTATCGTTGGATTAAAATTTAACATACTTATTACATACTTAACTTACACAATGATGAAGTACACTTGATACCTACTATACAGCATAGCGGTTAATTACTTTTTTGTATTTTTGTTTCCTAATAAATTATTTTATTATTATTTATTAAAATATTAAATTTTGTTTGTTATCTTTATGTTTTCTTGGCTCTTGCAATTTATCTGTTATTAAAAAGCTAAATTAATATTTAAAGGTTTATTAATATTTTCATTGATTTTTATTGACTTTTAAATAATTATTAAATAGTATTTAGACTGTAGATACCTATATAATATTACAATGGTATATTATTTATTAATTTTACACTCTTAAAATAATTTCAGTACCTTAATGACCCAAAGATTGCCTACAAAATTAAAATTTGACACTAAAATTATGTTAAATTAATAGTAATTATTAAAAGCTATTCACCAGCATGTATGGTTTTGGGTTATAGAAGTAGATAAAAAAATATAATATTTTTAGTTAAAATAAAAAGAATTGAGTTACCAAAATATTAAAATTTATATTTAACTATTGATAATTATTTTACATTACAAGTTATTTTTTAGGGGCACCATAAGCATCAGGCATTCTTTCAATGGTATATCTGGAAAAATAATAAAATAATTAGAACAAAACCAAAGAAAACTCATAGTACACTTACCTTCTTTGAGCAATATACATAATTGGCACACCGGGAATTTTTCTAATACGCCTCTTTAAATCTCTATCACATGTAGCTACTATATAACATTTATGCTAAAACAAAAATGTATTATATTAACTTTTATAATTGTATGTATAGGTTCAATTTAATCCCTTACCTGAGTTACTCGTTGAACTAAACAATCATCAGCATATGTGCCTGGATGCATACACTGTATTCTTTGAAATCGTGGATCTTTAACAATTTTCAATGCTATTTTATACTTTTGTCCTAATTTTTCCAATTCACCAACAATACAATCTGTTACATATGGTATACCTACAAACAAGTTATGTTTTAACATTATTATAGAACCATTTCAATAAAATACAGCTTGCTTACATTTAGCATATAGACAATCCATCATGTTTTGAACCACATCCATTTTATATTTTATAGAAAAACTGATAAAATTGGTATCTACTAAGATGTGATATGGAGGTCCTAACTGTGTGTTAAATTGGAAAAACAAAGCTGAACTTGTTTGAGCCCTGAAAATTTTGAGTAATTTATGGTTATAAAATAAATATATTTTATCAATAATTTAGTTTTATTAATTACACTTGACGAACGGTGACAGTTTTATTTTCATTTATCTTTTTCTTTATAATAGTTCTTTTTTCTTCTTTTCTGAAAAAAATATATCATTAAAAAATGAGTGCTAGATTTTTAAGACTATACAATTACATACATTCTTGTATCTGTTGGTTTAATTGTCTTCTTCATAACAGCAAATTGTTTGTTAAGAATTTTTTTACTTTTCTTGGTCTTAGTCTGCAAGTAATACATGTAATTTTTATAGTAACTAAAATTCAGAAATGTGGGGTACCTATTAATTTGTTATTTATGAGTTGGAGTCTAATTATAGAGCCTATAGTAGATTAATTTTAGAGCAAACAGTAATTTTACTGTAAGCAAATTCATATAATTTCTTATATTTTTACTTACTCTATTTAAATAGATAAGCATTTTTAACTAATTTTTAAATTACTGCAACCTCTCAAATTACTATTAGTTAAATTGTTGGTTCAACACACCGATATCTACAATACATAACCACGGGCAAGGAAATCCATTATGATAATCACATTATAATGTCTGTTTTCTCCAGACGGAAAATTAGGTGATTAGATATTATAATAAACATATTGTAAATATTAAAAATTGTAATACATTTAAGTAACAACCAACAATTAAGTAATAATAGTGTTTGATTATTAAATTGTGAGTCTAAATATACGTGTTTAAACTGTTGAATTCATTTACTAAAAGTAGGTACTTACCATTTTAAATACTAGAAAAAAATGAAGTCACTTTTTTTAATACAATATTTTATATTATTTTATATCTGTCGAGATTATAATTTATAATTAAATATAATATATTCGATTTTGTTTATTATCATTATTTCATTATCATTATTTAGCATTTCATGAAGTCACGTGTGTTTTATCACTTGCGGCTTAAAAAAATAGATAAACAGATTTGCCAACTTAACACAACCCTCAGTGTTCAAAAGTAAAGTCCGGACGTCCAACACTCACAAATACTATGTTGATGGCATAGTCACAGAATGGGTTAAATTTAGTCTATTCTGCTGCACAGACGCACAGTTCTTGTTTCATCTTCCATCATATAATGTACCTATAAGTGCAATTTGGACAGTTGTTTTTTTTTTTTAGGGGGGGACTAAAATTATATAATTTGCACTAAACCGCGGGTGCCCGCCCCTGCACTCCACAATTAGTCTGTTAGACACGTCATGTTTGTAGTTTGTACACTAATAATTAATTATTATCGAATTCATAATCCCATAATTCGTTTTTTTTTTAAGATAGATTAAAGGACTGATTATAGATTAAGGATTAATAAATTAAAAGGTGGGCAAGTAAGTACCGCTCTGCTGTACATGGTACATCAGGTGTCGCGTGTGCCACTTCAATCAATAATAACACATATGTGTTAAATTATAATTAAATATAATTTATATCATTGTATACGAAAAACGATTCTGAGCAATGGCGGTCTGTCAGCCTATATTACTAAGTACCTATATTTTATGATATTATTATTGCTATTAAAGTATTTTACTATTATTAAAACAATATTAGGTTGAATTAATTTTTGCCAAAACATTTTATTTGGTATAATTTAAATGTTTCAAGTTCCCATGACTATAATATTTTGAATTTACAAAAAAAAACCTAATATCGTTACTTTCAGTTTAAATAACTAATTTTGTCAACATTTTAAATTTTATAATAATTCAATTTGATTAAAACAATGTATTATATACAATATTATACTGCGCGTCGCAACTAAATCTTTGTTTGGATTTTTTTTTTCGTACAAATTTGAATAATTTGATCTAAGTTTATAGTAAAAGCAAAAATTATCTCTAAGTTTTTTATTTTCTTATTGATTATTTTTATATAATACTTGACTTATGAGAATATCCATTGGCGATGAACCATTTTCATTAAAACTATGTAAGTTTCCTATGTACAAATTTTAAAATGTACACAGGTTACAGGTATAATATAGACATATAGTGCAATACGAATATACAAATACACGAATATACGATTAAAGTATTCAGCAACAATATATAATCTGTTAAATGATATCAAACATTCTAATTCAACGTTTGTGCGGTCTAGGAATTAATTTTAATTTTATAAAAATATATTACCTTAACATTTAAAATTAATAATATGTCATCTTATGTTTTTGATTAATAAAATAAGTACTTATATGATATTTATGAAGATAATATTAATTAGCCTACAAAGTAAGAAGTAAAATATGTTTATAACTGTTAGTTCAAAGTAATCAATAATTACTATTATTATAGTGAATACGAAGGACTTGACTTAAAAAAATTCCTCAGGACCGCCTACCAAATTTAAAATTGCGTATTCATTATTCACATTAATTATAATAATTAATTACAATATTTTGTAAATTACGTTTTTCATAAATAATTTTTAAATATCAGAGCTGAGGGATGTTTAAAGTTCTAGACGCATCCTACAAAACAGTAAACACCATATTTTAGTTGTGATACTAAAACCGATTAATACAAGTAATGTACAATCTATAATGTTTAATCATGCGATCTAAAAAATAAGTTTATTATTAATAACTATTTCTTATGAGGTGAATGTTAACATTGTTCTGTGTAGATATTAAAGACATTTTTGAGTACCTATTCAAATCAAGGTCGAGAAAAAATTACTTTTACTCAATATAGGCGTTCAACTAAAGAAACAACGTAAACTACATGTTAAAATGGTTAACCGCCACGCATTCCGCGCATTTAAGCGCGCTTGTTCTGAACTCCTGACTCGTCTGAACCAATTCATCTTGTAAATAAACATTATAATACATACTTCTATACCGGTTTAACAGAAAAACTTCGAGAAGTGAAGCAGTACACTCCACATGGACGAGTACGACGTATTTTATTCTGATATTAAAATATAAAAACAAAAGTATGTAGGTATATATATTTAACAGTGACAGAACTGAATAGATAATCTAAAATCGCTATATATATTATGACTATTATAGTTGTGTTTAATACTTTTATACATGCAATGGGTATACACTTCTACATCTACAGATTTTGAGTTATTCATTTATAGTTACATAATATTTATAATAATATATTTATATGTTTAACTTTAATTTCATAGACACAGGCCACAGAACCTACCTGCAGCTATTGCCTATTACGAGCAGACAACGTCTCAACTTTCAACAGGACAGGTACAAAATAACTTTGGTTTGTACAATTGTACTACAAACCGAACACTTGCGACGATCTATCTAATATTTATATATTCTTATATTGTTTAAAATTTACCCATAGGTACATAATATATGATACACAAATGAGTTTAAACAACGTCATGAATTCTACAGACTATTATTTGTTTTAAATTATTTATCATGAACTATTTTAACTATTCATAAATATTACATCGTCCGTGTCAATGACGTACTCATCTTTATTGAAAGGAAAATGGGCTTATGAATTTTCGACTATTCTCAGACTGTGGTTATAATATATACTTTCATATTGCTGTATGTCTGTATAATACATATTATATATTTTTATATGACAAAAATAAGCCAAAGGGGGAATATGACACCCTTTTCTCCTCCTCCGTGAGCACGCCCGCCCCTGATCGGTGAGACTGATTATACTTAAAAGCTGCAGTGCTTAGACATGTTCGTATTTTGAAGAAATAAAATATAATATGTTGGTAGATCGTAGATATGTAGAATAGTAAAGACATAACATTTTTGGAAATAAATAAATGTTATTATAATAAGGACAATAATTATTTGCAGTTATTTTTGAGAGTACCTTTTGGAGTAAATGTTAAAGGGGATGGGTTCCAAAGTAGCGATACCAGCACGCCTTGCGAACCACCGCTTTAAGCGCACTGTCCATACGAATACGTTGTGATGATGACGTGTACAATAGCTAGTCAATAAGTAAAAAATATTCTAATAAATAATATTAATATCTTAACGCTGACATCTCATATTGTACTTCATATGTGTAAGTGGTACTATGCCATTATGGTATGTGAAAATGATGCGGTATAATAATAATGTAATATTATAATAATATAATCCATACTTTGCGCGCGTTGGTATAACGATAGACACTTTAGCGCCGCCCGGTATGATACTCTATAGTCTATACAGCGTCAGGGGGCTGGCCTACGCGCCCTTTCACCGCGATCCATCTTTCCGTACGCGCATTCATTCACTAAACAACAACAACAACGCCGCGCCGCTGCTCACCCATCAACGTGCGAGGGTGGCGCAATGTGCGGCGGCGGCGACCACTGTGGCTTTGTTCAGTGTTCAATGTTCATATGAACATAAGACAACGGTGCGCGGTGGTGGTGAGCGAACGAACGTGCAGCCGCCGCAGACCACGATAAGATTGTCAATGAGACATCATGAGTACCATCGTCGACCGAAACGGTCGCGATCCTCCCCACAACTAAGGCTGTTACCTTATCGGATACTCCGGTTTTACGTATAAAGCTACGTGTTAAGGGTCTAGTGAATTTTGGTCATCGTAAAATCAGTACTATATTAATATAGAGAGATACGAAAGATAGATATTACCTATATTGTTAATATTTCTTGCATTTTATTACCTACCTTTTCATATTCATAAGTATTATATCATATTATGCACGGTGTTTAGTCAACGATCTACGTTCGATGATGGTGACAGGTGGTGGTTTAGTATCTTTTGGTGATGATCTTTTTGAACATATATAATATGTTTTTCTTCTGAATACAATTTTTTTTCTTATAATTTTTCGTTACCATGGTTACCTATTATTTATTATTATTTGTATTAAAATAGATGCATTATTGATATTCGATATTATGAATTCTAATGCTAAATATCAAACCAATTTTCGTTGAAGATAACCGACAAGAGTATCATCAGTTTATAAGCGTTACGCCTCTAGTTCATCATAGACTGTTTTTAAGTGTATGTAAATATTAGGTACAATAAATAACAATTAAATTCAATAGAAATTATGTATTTTTTTTTTAATTATTTGTAATTGGGTAAAAAAGTTAACTTATAATATAGCACGCTACTCAGCGTTTTATTCCCCTAAAACATAGTATAGAATTTCTTTGTAAAGGAAAAATATCAAGTAGCGTGCTACATAACAAAGTATGTAAACATATGATACATTTGATAATAGATATTTTTTTTGGTTATTGTATCTGCCATTTTTCACAGGTGGGGCAGCCCTGCCTACAAGCCCAAACTCATTCCGCTCCCGAAATCGCCCCGTAAATCAGTGGTTTGACGAGACCTACGACACCAGCTGCTCACAGTGACGATCAAATTATGAACTTTGCGCACTAACCCCGAACGTAAAACACTGTCGCTTGGTGGCATCGGAGCTACGTTTCGGAATTTCAGAACCCAACTGAAAGAAATTCGTCCGAATAATTCAATTTTTCGGAAAAGGAAACTTACGTACTTACGCGTACGACGGGTAGGCCGCAGCTCTTCGTCCGATCGTAATCGGTCCGTGGCCGGGGCGCGCGCGCGGTCAGCTGGCTCGGTCGGCGCACGCGCGCACACTCATCACGCAGTCGTCGCGTAAACACGCGCGTTCGTGCGGAGGTGACGAGGCCGTGACCGACGAACGTAGAGGCGGCGGCATCGGTGACGGTGGTTGGGGGTCGGGGAGAGCCGGGCGTAGTAAAATGTATACAACAACGGGATTTACTACAAAGTGTATATTCTATACATACTATTATTATTATTATTATTATTATTATCATCATCATCATCATCATCGTGTGTGTGTGTATGTGTTATTATGCGGAAGGTGTACACGGGGCGTGCGCGAGTAGTCCTTTGTGCGCGACTTATGGGTCGGCGGGCGAGTCGGGCAGGGGCACCAAGGCGGCAGGCGGACGGGCGGTCTCCTCGACTGGCTCACAGCGCACGATCTGCCGCCGCTCGGTTTTTCACACATCTCCCAGGCGCGGACGACGGGACACAGTACGAGCACAGCGTTCGAACCGCGCTGCACAAGATTGCACTGCGCGCGAAGCCTCCGTCGCTGAATTTGGTGGTGTTCTATAGAATTATTGCGACGGCGATTTATTATTATTATTATTATTTCTGCCGTTAATAGTAATAACATTTTCGTCACGTCATTGTTAACGTTTTTCCCCGACTCAACGTTCCGTACACATTGTTCCCGTGTTTACCGGTCCCCGGGCAGTTCTCGTCGCGATCATATTAATAATAATATCGATATCTGTGCGGGACGCTGGACGGTATCGCTCGCTGGTAGAATAACGATTGTCGTCGGCTGTTGCAACAATATCATAATATCGTTATGATTGCTTTCGTCCCTACAATCCCGTCGCCGGCGGTCGGCTAAAACCGCGGCGCAGCACGACGACGTCGTAAACCGGAAGTAGCGGGCGCGCGCGACCCGGGAGGGGTTGGTCGACGACGGGCGGCGAATGATGCTCAAATTTGTCACTCACAAACTGAAGACTCACAGCCTCGAAGACCACCGAAGACCTTCCAAGGTAAACGATATTCCGGCGGCATCAGCCGGTCGCGTTTACGACACCACCAGTAGCAGTGACAGTAGTAGTAGTTGTAGTAGTAATACTGTAATAGTAGTAGTAGTAGTAGTAGTAGTAGTAGTAGTAGTAGTAGTAGTAGTAGTAGTAGTAGTAGTAGTAGTAGTAGTAGTAATAGTAGTAGTAATATTAGTAGTAGTATCATTAGTAGTAAATACTAATAATGTATTAAAATGTATTATTAAATTGTTATATTTTCTTTTTTGATAACGTTCGCACAAAGATTGCCCCTCCTCTTCGGACAACCCCCACCGGCCACAATACAGTCGGTCATCCCCACCGAGAACAAAGGAACGCGCGCGCTCGTGTGCGTGACATTTTCTCTCCACCTCGTCTACCTCCACCGTAGTTGATTCTCTTTCATAGTACGCGCGCGCGCGCTCGCTTGCTCGTGTTTGTGTGGGTTTGCGCGTATTCATCAGCTGATATCTTAGGTACCTAGCTGATAGTATGTGACCGCTGCCGCGGCGGCGTACTGTCTATTTTTAATCGAATACTATATTATTGTTATTATTACTACTTACTCTACGCTACGTTAAGATAACCGGTAACCGAGTGCTCGTCGCGATAACGGCCGCTTTTCGTCCGTAGCGTATTATTGCGTATACAACAACTATAATTGCGTTTCCCACCCAGAGTGCAGACACGCAGTACGTCCGCGACGGCCGACGATATCGCCAACATCTAATCGCGGTAGTTCGGTGTGATAACACGACGCCGATACATAATAATGTAATAATATTACATGAAATACACGATAGGTAAATACCAAATAATAATATTATTGTATTGTTGTAATTAATATTACTCTGTTTTCCCACCGAGTGTGTTATGAATGTTATGTTAATAATTAACAATAATTCAATATTATTGTTATCACCGAAGTAGTCGTCCCCGTCACTCGTCGCGTTGCACACTTCCACATGCGATTCGTCCCGTGGCTAGCCTCCGAGCACTTGCGCGGGTCGCGTACTTGCGTTCGGTTTCGTCGCGCCGCGGTGGTCCTCCTGACGTTCGTTGAAAATCTATGAAAGCTTTTTGTCGGACGCCGTTCGTTTAGCGACACAGCCGGTACCTGTATTAACGTATAATTAAACCATGGAATTTGGTTCTAAATCTTCAAGTCTTACACCCACCTAATGGCTAATACCTATTACCTATAAACCCACTGCAATTTTTTGTTCGTCCGAATAAAATTCCTCCCGCGGCGAGCACATTGCGTGGTCGAGATAGGATGCCGGCGCATCATTTGTTTTCTCTCTCCATCTCACGTGCGACTTGGCAAATTATTTGTGTGGTCGCCTTTGATATTTGAGACTTAAGTGAATTATTGATTACATTGTCTGTGTAATAGTTGGCTTTTTGACGATATTTTTCCATTCTTGTCTGAACGTTTTTATGTCGTAATGACTTACATATACGATATACTATATGATCGTAGCTTGCATACAATTTTAAATGTCTCGAGAAACCCGACGCACGAACACCAACCACGGACGTTCTTGTCTATAGAAGTTTGTCAACAGGTCAATTATTCACTTTGGTATTAAAGTTAACAACACGTCGAGATTGATCGCGCAGGCGGGGCAGACCTCAAATTTGCTGTGCTGCGCGTTGGTCAGAAAGAGAGAAAACTGTCCTCCGCCGACGTCCTCTCATTTCTCAATATGAGGTCTGTCGTCTGTGAGTAGGCTATTGATTGTCGATCGACCAACAATACACCGGAAATTCTGATATCGCGCTAACGTTTTTTTATAATTGGTTTTCAGGTCGTTGAAATCGCGTCGACGATTGACAAAAATAAATCATCTTATTTTTAAATCCATTCCATTTCGTCATCTGGCTTATCATACCCATTTGTTTTTAATTTTGATATTGCTGATTTAGTCTCGTAGAGTGCAGACTATAATATTATGAAAATAATATTACCTGTCCACAAGTTCTGCGGTTTAAGAATTCATTATCGTACTCATAAGATTATAATATTTTGTATATCTATCGAGTATCGACTATCGTAATATCTTATCTTGTGGTGTTTTCTAAATTTGCGGTTCTTTAAATATTATTTTGCGTTTGTTCTTCCAACTCCCCAAGATTATAATTCTACCCAGACCTGGTATTGTGGATGTAGTATTGTTTAATGTTTATGCGCTCGTCGAATTTTGAAGTTTAATTTTCTGTTCTGTGGCAAGTAACTAAAATACTATATATTATTTTTTTAATTTGAAATAAATAAAACGTCTTTTTGTCTTTAAAGTCTGTATGATATTATAGTGATATTAGGACATACCGATTTTTTATGACAGAAACATTCTGTTTAGCATTGTGTCAATATATTTTAATGCTATACTTAAATGCCACTATAGGTACCTAAATATTTGAATTTGATTAATCATTGGACAATATTTATTTAGATGCTTTTAATTTATTATAATAATTTGTGTGTAATGCAATAGAGCAATGGTACACTATTTGAGTGTCTAACTGTTTTATTACATATTATATATTTTTGAATTTTTCTGTACTCCTTTTATTTCTTTTTCACTTCTTATGATGGGTTTGCAATTTGATATTTCATACTGTGATGTTACAAAGTTGCATATTATATAAACTAAATTAAAAATATAACACAATATTGAAATCTTAAAAATCCACATTTTATACTAAAACTTAGTTGACTAAGGAAACTAGAGAAAGATCTATCACCTATTATTAAATTAATATTAATGAACATGTCATACAATAATTTAAATATATAGGTATTAAAATATGTAATCGAATACTGTTATAGTGATACTATTATACTAAAAATACTAATGTTCCTAACCAATTTAATATCAATTAGAAAAATGTAAACCATAAATCATAATTGACTTGTATAAAAATACATATGAGATTCAATGATTACTATTAGTTATTCATATAACATATAATACATATAATTTTGACCAACAATATAATGAATATTAATGTTTCAGTATTTAATAATTAATTTTCCTGTATAGGTAGTTATTAATAAATTATTGAAAAGTATTTATATTTATAATATATTTACCTGTTCTTAGGTAGGTATTTACATTTTACAAGAAATAAGAATCAACAATTAGGTGTACCTATCTAATTATTAATATTTAAGTAAATTGATAACACTAATTACCCATTTCATAAAAATGGTCTTAATGATTACTTATTTACATTAAACACACATTTAAACACATATTTAAACATTTTATTTTTAACACTTGTTTACTAATATTTTGAAAGTTTAACGGTTTTGCCATAATATCTACTATCACTTATATTGTATTTTCATATTCTTTTCTAAAATACAACTTTTATCTATTTATTTATTTCTTAAATATATTTTTAATATTTAGATACATTTATTACTTTATAGTATAATTGTATGTAGCTTATTTAAGTTTATTAAAAATAAAATACTTTATTATTTAAACAAATAAATTGTAAAAAATTTGCATGTTATTTTTGAAATTAAATTATTAATGTATTTGCACATTTTAACAATGATTTGGGTTTTCAATTGAAATTTGTTTTTTTGCCACCTACAAAAATTATAAAATCTTTATTTTAAATAATTAATCATCAATAACTAATAAGTGCTATTAGTTTTTCATATGATGAACTCTGCAATACACATATTATATTTTAGAAATTAGTACCTATGGTGGTTATTTTATTAAATTCATAAAGTGTAAATATTGTGTATTTTACTTTTTACCAACTTTTTTATCTAGTTAGGAAAATAAATAAAATGAATATCAAATTATATTTTAAGTTATTATTTTCTATGATAATAATGATATTAATGTTATTCCATATTTTTCATAGTTTCATACTATTATTGTCTCTATCCAGCAAACATTATTATTGTTAATATTTTCAATAATATCAGTTCAATAAAATAAATCATTTGTATTTTTATCCTTTCATAATAATAAAAAGATATTTTTATCAGTATACATTTTTTTATACATATTATGTTGTAACTATAATAGTTATTTTCTTCGTTTTAGTTAAAAACTGTTGACCACGACTCTGGAACAGAGTCTGACGACGAACATAGTCCTGATAGAGAACCCAAAAGTACAAAACCAGGAGTACCTGAATCTACTCGATGTAAGTTTAAAAAAGTTTAAATTATTGCTTAGATTTTGATAACTTGTTTTTATACCTATAGATAATACTTCAAAAGATTTATGATAGTATATTTTATTATATCTAATCAAAATGTTTATAGTACTTTTACTAGTTTATTAACAAAACAAAATAACTAAGTACTTATGTACAAGCCACAAGGCATATCACAATGTTTAAAGAATCTTTTTTTAAATAACCAAACAGCCAGTTGTCACTTGTTATATTACAATATATAAGAAATTAAATGTTTTGTGCATCATTCAGTATTTTATATTTGAATAACAGATAAAATGTAGTATTGCAGTACATTGTTGTATATATTTTTTAGTAAATATATTGTTTCGTTTATATTAATATCATATTGTGATATTGTGTAACAGTATTAATATCTAATGCTAATATCGCTCATAATATCGTAATATCAAAAATATATTTATTGGCAATTTTTTTTACATTCATACTAAAAAGCTTTTATACATTTATAACTTTATATTATACCTATTACTTACATAATAAAATAATAAATATATATATAAAAATAAATTAAAAATTGGCTACCTACTTAAATGACTAACTATACCTATAGCAATATTTAATTGAATTGTTAAATTTATTTGCTGTCAAAATAAATATAAACATAATATATAAATTCTATTATATATTCTACTTAAATATAATATCAAAATAGGTAATAAGTTATGAAAAAATATAATTAAAATGAATACATGCATACATTTATTATTTACTAATAAGTAATACATTTTTTTTTTATAAGATAATTATATTTCATAAAATTATTCTATTTCCCGTTCTATCATAAAACGGTTGTATTAAATTAACAATTAAATAGTTAGTAGGTAGGAATTTGAGCAATTTTAAATAAATACTATTAGCCGTCACGGTTTAAAATGAAGATAATATTTTTAAAACCTTATTTTTTTATATTTGTATGTATAGTACTATACTATAGGTATGTTGTATGTGTATTATATATATTTATTTTTCCCTTATATTTTGAAGATTGTTGAAGCATGAAAGGTTCTTTTTTAATGTGTGTTTGCATATTTGCTATGCTCTTGTAGGAGTACCATACCTATACTCTTTGCAACACTTGACCTAACTGACACAAAAGAACTATTCTGCATTCTCAATCATCCCTCTATGATTATTTCACTTCTACTCAACACTATTCACTCTGCTAACACCCGTTATTATTATTTTTTTATTCCTCTTTTTTTTTTTTAATTAAACTCAAGTACCCAAGTGTATGAATGTACACCAAATACTTGCATCATCCATGTATTATAACACTAAATAGTAGGATGTAGGTATTTTGTTATTATAATAAATATATTTTAACTTTTCATTTTTCATTACTATTGTTAATAATAAATAACGAGCAATGTCAAATAATTTATTTTTTTAATAACATAATAGCAATAAAACATTTTTAAACAAAACAAAACCAATCTCTGTAATTTAAGTACCGATTTACTAGTTTGTAATAAATGTACCCAATTTTAAGAAAAAAAGGCTGGATAAGAATAAAAGATGTAGTGATTATGCATGAGCACTGAACTCATTGCGCTCATCTTAGCATAAGTTAGTTTTATATTATTATGGTAAGTTGGAAAACTTAAAACTGGATTTATTAAATCAAACTACATTTTATTATTTCAAGGAAACATATAATTTTGTCAGGAATTTCTTTTATTGTAATTAAATAGGAACATTTTTTTATTATAGTAATGGAGAGCATTGGGAGTGAAGATATGGTTGGTGATATGGAACCTACAAGGTCTTCAAGCAGTGGTCGCAGTAGTGTTGCCACTCCTGGTCCTTCCCCATATTTCTTAGACTCTGCTTTACCTAGTGACTGTGATCAACACAGTTCTGAAGAAGAATTAGAAGTTATAAATAGTAATCCAGAAGCATTACTACAAGTTGAATTACCTACACCTGATCCAGATGAAGCAAATTCCTGCGGTGTTCCTGAAAACTCTGTAGCTTCATTAGCTCGTAAACGTTGTCGATCTGCTAGTGAAGCTGGTTGTGGGAACACAATAGCTATAAGCTGGTCAGGTTCATCTGACGATGAAGTACAAGGACTTATGTCAACCAGACCAACTCCATTAAAATTTTGTGCCTCACCTCCATCTCATGTGCACAAACCAGGACAGTGTACTATATCCTCTTCACCGCCTTTAAAATTAGTACACTTGTCACCTAGACAATCTGTATCTTTACCAAACACTTCTCCACGTAAACGACACAGACAAAGGCATCATCCTACTCGTAATGTGCAGAGGCCTTGTTTAGACTTCGAAAAAATGCAACAGGTACAAATATGGATTTATTATTAGCTACTTAGGGTTATGTATATATATTTTAGGAGTTAGAATTTTAGAAACAAACAAAATGTTTACTACATAACAATTTTACTTTAATTTAGAACATCTAAGTAGGGTACTTATAAGCATTTTTAAATTGTAACAATCATAACTTGCATCAAAATAAAATATTATAAAATAGCTAATGTAGCGATACAGGTAATGTTCTTAATTTAAAGTTTGATAATAGGTGAGTTCACTCTAATACTAAAAATAACAACATAGCTGAATGTAAATTTGATATGTTGCGTATATGTCAGAGAGAGAAGACAAATAGTGCTCTGACATCCTCTTAATACTAGTTTTTTTTATACATGTCTAAATTGTATAATGTATTGTGGTTACCTAGTGAAAACGAATTTCTATAAATATTTTTTAGTCTGTAGACTGTAACTCTTTTGACATTTGTATTCAAGGGTTTTTTTTGAAACATATTGTTGCTATTTGAATATCTATATTATTCATCAATTGTTTTTATTGTAATTTTTTACTTTTCTAAACGTACATTTTACTTGTGCTGCATGGGTATTTTATAATATATGCTTACAGCTTATAACATGTACATTTATAAGTTGTAACCATAGGGCGTATATGTAAGAAAGTCACTAGGTATTTTAATTCTTATCTTTATTTTTCTCGTCCATTACTCTTTTGATTACCTATTGATTAATATACAATCGTATTATTTTTATTTTGAAAACCAATGCCATGGCAATTGGCAACAAATAACAAAAATTTTTATTTAAAAATCATACCTAATTCTAATAAACCACATGTGCTGCGAGTACCATTTTTAATTGTACAAGTTAAGTGTAAACTATAACACGTATACGATAAACGTATACCTATAATATATAGTTAAATTCTAGAGTTTCTACTCATTTTATCCTGTAAAGTATTTGATGGGTTCGTTCTTCGTATAATATTATATTCTTTGAAGTTATAATATTACATTATTATTTTCTAGTAATTTTAATAATTGTATATATAAACTTGTTTGTTCGGAAAAATAAAATAAAATAAAAATAAACGTGGTCATGTTACACACGTTCTCACGCATACACTAAGTAAACACGGTAGCGTAGGTAGAAATGTTTATAATGGGACGAAGAAAAAAAATGTGCAAACAAAATTATGCAATATTATATTAAAAATCCACATGTTTTGACTACGTTTACTACTAGTTAAAAATGTAGAATTACTATTAGGACTTTGTTAAAAACACTAGCCTGGTTAGGTTATTAATTTATATATTACGGGAGTGTTATAATTTAATAGGTTATTACAACAGGAGGTTTATTTCTATAGGTAGATAGAAGTCGTTCTTACCACAATTATTTATTATTTAAATTAATTTTTGGATACATTCTAAAAGTACTTGAAATAGGTACATGTTACAATTTTTTCAAAAGTTTAATTTTTTTTGTTTTAAGTTAAATGTGTTACGCCAGGTTGTCGATGTATTGAACAAATATATGACGCATAAGCATAGTATTACGTTGACATATTTTTGCTATTTTTTATGACTAAAGTCTATACTTTATAGATAGGTACTAAATAATAACAAGTCTTTTATTTGATTGCAATTTTCGTTACGATTAATGTTTATTACTATTATACAATTTATTGGTAATTATTATATTAGCTTACTTAGTCTTATAACAGTAGTTATAAATGTATTGATTTTAATATGTACGCAAAACATTGTTTTAAAAATAAATTTTCCTTTTAATGATAGGTTTAACATTTTAGAATAGCCAGTTTACTTGGTATATAATTGAAGTTGTAGTGTTAGATAAAGAACTATACAATTTTTTTTTTTATATTATACAACATGCCTTACAATAAAGTATAACATAATAGGTTAAGTTTAATTTACTCGATGAAATTACATTTGTATTCATTATTTTAAACAAGCTTATGTTATTCCTATAATCCTACCTAAACTTAAACAAACTTAAAGGTCATTCGTAATATAAAGCATCAACGGTATTATTGCGAATTCTGTTTCTCTTTTAACATGTATTCGCGTCGGTAAATTAAAAAAAAATAAAAATGTAGGTTTTTTCAACGATTTTTGTCGTCATCTACCCTTGAGTTGTTCAGTGATTGACTTCCGTTTGTTAGGTTGGGCGTATATTATAATATGAAGTCGGTAAAGATAAAACAGAACTGCGTTACATATTGTTCATCACGTTCAATTTTCGCTCGGAAAAACATGAAAATTTAAAAGAAAAAATTGCTTGCGTTTTGTAAATGCAAATGCGCCTTACCGAAGTGTATAATATATTATACATATCGAAATATAATGTACATCCTTACGCCGCTGCATTGTCTTTCGATAAATTAATCGTTATTATGTGACTATGTGTACGTGCGTATTATGTAAAAGTATAAACCATAATTTATTGTTTTTTAGTTTACGGGCCAAAGAAGAGTACGAGTATTTTATTATTTTGTTCTCCTCTCCGCCTAGCAACGCGCTATTACCAAACGTATACTACTACTACTACTACTACTACTACTACTACTATTACTATTACTATACTACTATACTACTATAGTTACTACAACTCTATTCATTTCCTCTCAAAGTATTTTGTGTAAGCTGTATTAGACCGTGTAGAAGTAAACAAGTCTTTGAAGGTCACCTTTCCCGCTATTTTTACTCGACCGATCTCATCATATACTCATACGCCTGCATGCCATACACTTATATAAAATATATTACACACTTACACACTTACACACACGCACACGCATACGCACATTATTTGTATTGTATTTTGAAACGAAACGTCGGTGGTCCGAGTAGTCTTGGAATCTTCTGGTGCCGGACAAACGGCGTCGACGTCTTTCTCCTCTCCTTCTCCTCTTCACGTCAACCGACTCCTCGGTCGGTTGCCCGCCCACTTAACACCCGTCAGACAACGATCACACATTCCTTTACTATATTTTACTACCACAAGTTAGGACCCGGTTATACTTACTATATTATTATATTATACTTATACTACACACTGTCCAGTGTCCATATATTATCAATTGCATTATTGTAATGCAGCTGCCACGGTTGCCAACCGCCCATTCAACAATACAGTATCCTAAACTATAGCAATTGCTGTACCGAAGCATTATAAGTAAATTATTATTATATTTTTTCATCGTGGCGGAAAGTAAGAAGGTTTTTTTTATTATTGATTGTGAAAAACATAATATATCGGCTCACATGATTCATTACAATCGTATATGGCGTAGTTTTATATATTATACATTTATACTGCAGCAGTGCTGTTCATTTATTTGTATGCCAATATTGTTATAATATACAATATACATGTACATAGCGATATTTCTGTACGAGCTGTCGACGGTCGTTGACAAGTATAAAGTTCCTATGTACTCGTTGTTAATAGTATAGAATATATCTACAATATTAAACAATAATCTATATGAAATAAATAATATGTATAAATGAAAAACCATGGCCGGGGTTCTGGTAAGAGTAAAATATTATAGTATCACTGTATAATATATAGGTATATATATATATATATACTATTTATATATGCTTTGCTTATACTATTATTCTTTAATATTATTCAACCTGAAAATTACAGTTTGTATATTATAAATTGTATTCCTACGTTATTAACTATTGGTAGAAGTAAAATACGTATCGAAAAACTTAAGCATTTATTATAAGGTACATTGTCAATTTTTAATTGCATATTATATGTGCTATCGCGAATTACTGCGGTGAATAAACCGGTGTATATTAACATATCTACCTAAGGAATGTAAAAATATATGTGTCATCATATTTTTTTTCACAATTAATTAATTATTTCGATGATATCAATTACCATTGCAATTCTTAGTTGTATAGATACATTTTGATATTTGATATAGAAGTAAACTTTAGTAAAGTTTATCACAGAACACAAAATAATAAAATATATGGTTTTAAAAATAAAAAAAAACATGTTTGCACTTTGCACTTAGTTGTATTAAAACTATATTACACGTAAACATGTAATCATGATTTCGTCAGCGTATTATTGTAATAAAAAAAAAAGGTTTTAACACTTAAATTTTGTAAATAAATAAAGAAAAGTATTTACAATATTTTTGTTTCTATAATTGTTTAAAGAGAGTTATTATTATAATGTTAAAACATCAAGATGGGCGTGTTAATTTCAGTTTAATCATCGATTTCAGTCATATAGAACGTGAAAATCGAAATCAATCAGTTTTATTAAGTTTTATTATATTTTTTTGTTGATACTATTATATAATTATTTTAAGAATCGTTCAATAAGAATTAATAGATAACTCTAATTAAGAAAAATATTTGTATTAATAATTAATATTTAACTATTATTGTACCTAATTAATTAGAATTTTTATCGTTGATAATTCTTTAATCGATCGGTTTACAAACATATTATTTTAGTAAAGTATATATAGTAAATATCATACTAAAACGGATTTTAATTTTTGGGGTTAAACTATAGTTTTTGGATATACAAGTACAAAAATGAAAAGTAAAATATTATTGGATATTTAATCAAAATAATAAAACATATTAATTAAAAGCCGATAAAAACCATGTAAATATTAAACTATGTAATATGACTTTTTAGTAAAACGTATGACTAGCTTTAAGCCTAAATAATATCTAGTCTATCAACAAGTGAAGTTAGGTGTGAATGTATGGTAAATTATGGATCTTATTGTTACGTTTTACTGAATCGCTGCCGTATAGAAAGAATATTTATATTATATTATATACATTTGTGGTCTAACTATACAATTTTTGTATCAAATTGTACATTTAAACAAGCTCTTCGTCATTGGTTTTCGATAATATGTAGTAAACATAAATTAATAAAAGGTGGCAAGTGGATGTCGTTCTGCTGTACAGTAGGTTAGAAGTGGGTCACTGTTATGGATGGTGTTAAATATGTATTCAATGATATATCATTGTGTACGAAAAACGATTCTGAGCGGAGACGGTCTGTCAGCCTAGGATAGGTATTTTATATTATATTTATATTGCCATTATTAATGATTTCAAACGCTCATAAAAAATTAGTTTGACTTTCCGGTAAACTTTTTCTTATTTAGAAAGTTAGAAAAACGTATAGTATATCTTGTGTTGAATTTTAAAATCTTAGATTTAAATACAACATTTTTTATGAATTTACTTACCAAAAAAAAACTGCAAAATTTCGTGATTTTTACGTATTTATTCGAAATATTAACTTTAGATGCTTATAAAAAAACTATTAGACATACGCTTCACTTTTTTTTTAACTATCACTTACTTAATAGCTTATGAGGAACCTTGTATTACATTTTTAAACCTTAGGTATAAATTTTCAAAATGTTATACATTTTTCAAAACAAATAAGTTTGTATATTTTCTTGATTTTGACGGATTTTGTAAGAATTTTAACTTTAAACGCTTATACATTTTTTTAAGTCTTTTCCTATCTAATTTTTTTTACGGCTGTCGTAAGAAAAACTTATTTAGACTCTAGTGTTGAATTTTTAAATCTTAAATATAAATAGAACATTTTTTATGAATTTTTAACCACAAAACAATTTGCAAATGTTCGATATTTTGATGACCAAATTTTGACTTAAAATGTCTATAAAAAATTATGATTATATAATATATCTTTTTGATTTTTTGGTTACACTATAAAATACTTACGTAAAACCTTGTTTTAAATTTTCAATCCTTAGTTATAAAAACTGAACATTTTATACATTTTTAACTACAAAACAATTTGCAAATGTTCGATGATGAATTTCCAAAATTTGAAGTTTAAATGCTTATAAAAAAAAAATTGTCCTTATGTATTTTTGGTGTATTATTTAAACAACTTATGAAAAATCTTGTATTAAGTTTTCAAAACAACAACATTTTTTTATCGATATTTAAAGAAAAAAATTTTTAAAAAAACCAAAAATTTCTTAGGCTTATAATTAACTCAAAAAATAACAAAATATTTTAAAATTTTTTTGGTGTATATAAATTAGTAATCTGAACATTTGTAAAATTTTCAAATGTCTACGGTAATTTCTTTTTTGAATTACATTAAAATAAGAAAATCGTTCCTGGAGAAAACTGGTGAACATCCAATGGATGTTCCGCTCAGAATTTAAAATATCCTCGACCTTCAAGTAATACTAACTTAAGTATCTACCTATTATTGTTTACACACTTTTTGATTGATTATGGTTAAAATAATACTTATATATTTGTAAATAATATTACCTATGCCCTATAGGCTATAGTATACCTTTTTAATTTATAAGCATCTATATAAACATTTAATTAGTATATTATACGAATAATTGATCTTTTAAACGTTTATCTATCTATCTTATTCTTATTACTTATATCTAGTTTGCATATTATATTAAAAACATTTTTTTACGATTTTGTTGTAGCTAAACTTATTTTTTGTTCTTATTAATTTAAGAATTCTCTTAACGATAGCTATGAATACTGATGAGTGATTATATTATAAGTAAATGTTATTAATTATGGACTTTGAAGTTGAATCACAGAATAAATAATAAAATACAGAATATTCTGTGGTTGAATTATATTATTTTTTTACCTTTGAGCATGTTAATAAAAATGTCTTGTTAAAAATTATTTTTTTAAATTTTCCTTTAAATATTTGCTTTGTCAATTTTAATAGAGTTTTAATCATTTTTCAGTTAATTTATTTTTGTTTTATTTACACTCAATGTAGGTCCTACTCTAAACCTATCTGAGAAATGTATTGTACCTAAAAGGCTTGTAGCGAAGACAACTGTTTATTTTTACAAGATATTTTAATACTTGAATTACTTCAGATTTCTTAAAGTTCTTAATGATATATTATGTAGGTACTTAATGAATAATTGTATGATTTATTTAGTTCAATTTGTTTCAATAAAATCATATAGCTTAAAATATTACTATCAAACAAATTTAAATTTAAATGATTTTATATTTCTTAGAGATACCTATGATAAATATTGTAGTACTGGCATTTCATATGATACTTTAATTGTATTCAATATGTGCTTTTAATCAACTAAATTCTAATACTCGCACTCGTTGACCTTGTATGTATACCTACATTTTCAACGAGTTTACGAATAATATTCTTGATAGTTTAATACCTCTATTAATTACTTACTCTATTTACTGGAAGTCGATTCTTATATAGGTAATCACAAAAATACACCAAATTTCTATTGTCACTTTGTATAAAATACATTTTAATTTGATAATTTGTTTCTCTAAATTAAATTTTATAGCGAGAATTCAAATAATCTCAACTTTCATAAAAAATATGAAAATCTGTGACATTCAAAAAAAAGTTTTGTATATTTATTTTATCGAGTTAAAAATTAAAATTATTAATTGTTAGGAATTAAGATTTTCGAACGTTTTTGTTCAAAAATAATGAGAAAAATGTGTCGAATGTGAAAAAAAAGTAGTTGAGCTGTGTACATTTATATTTGTATAACGTATTTTGTGTTTGTAATCTAAATTTTGAACTATTATCATAATTTAATCGAAATTGTTATGTTTTTTACAGCTTAAATCGTTGTCGGCAACTTCGTGGAGGCATACCAGTAAAGATCACAGCGGCGAATTGTCAGTGTACTGTTGGTGATTCCATAAGATAAAACTGTTGTTTATATATTTTTCCTTCTTTTTCAATTTTTATTTTTATCTAGAAAGGCTGTATTAATAATATTTAAACCGTTAAGTTCGCCATAACTTACTACTTTTGGCCAATTTGTTTGTGTTTCGGTCCTTAGCCACGTGTTATTTTAACGATACTCTACTACATATAGCACTCAAAATGTGGTACGTGGTTATTTTGAACGGCCTTGCAACATGAAATTAAAATTTTTAATTTTAATAAAACTATGTCAGTTTATTGAATTAATTTATAAATGTTTTTTTTTATTATTATTATTTATTTTTGTGCTTTGCTAGTCTGTAACATTCACCTACAACAGAAAACAAATTCTTACGTGTTTGTATTTATATATTCCTCAAACATTTATGTCTCATTAACTATTTTTGTATCATCATTATTTAGTAATTTAGTAGGTACCTACATATATATAGTATATACATATAATATATGTACTATGTATATATTATTATTATTATGTTAATACGTACGATTATAATTAATATTTAAGAGAAACATATAGTTAGGTGAAATTTACTCAAGTGTCATCATAATTTTATTAAGTTCTAGTACATATAACTAAATATATTATATATATACATATTTTATATATTATATATACTATATATTTTATATATGTATATTTTTTAGAATTTTTTTTTTTAAATAAGAAGCAATTTTAGCATTGTAACATATCTAAAAATTGAAGTCTGGTCTCATATTCCCATCCATTTCGGGGTTACACTTTTAAGAAGCATCATGGCATGTTATTAGTCATATATAGTCAACTCTTTGCTTCGAAAACGTTATAATATTATATGTATTGCTGTTTATTTACACTTTGTAACATTTTATCCATTCGTTTTAGCTTTAACGTGTAAGTCTCATACGATAGAAGGTAAGACGTTGGTTTTTTGATGCAAGTTCAAATGCTGCAGATTGCTGTATCGGATTGAAGCTGAGGGTGATTATGCATTTATATTGTCTTGTACCCGAACTTTGGTACCAGCTACTTTTAAGGCCAATAAAGCTACATCTTCAATCACGGGTAGAATCGTTGCTCCCAACGCACTTGGGTTTTTTCTTTTAAACATATATATATTCGCTGTTCGGGGTTTAATGTTGACGGTGGTTAGGTCGTTATCATATTAAACTGATAACCAAAATGTATGCGAATAACGCGTGCACGATGTTGGTAAGTACCAACGAGACCTTAAATGCCGTACCTACAAATTACAATACTATACAGTATGTATACAAATTCATTAAACGTTTTTTATTTCATTTCGCAGATCTTTGCTGCCAAAAATTTGCTAGAAATAAAGATAAACTAAAGTACCTTCAAAAATTTTGGTGTAGCAGTTTGGCATGTGGTTTCTATTGCATATAATATCGTTGAAATCGTAATATTATCGTTTCTGGCGGAGGACGCGGATTGCGTTCCGTTGTTTAGATGTATTATTCGCATATCTTTCGTTTTGTTTCCGTTTTGTTACCTCGCCCAAACATAATTCATCTAATGCATTAGCATTAGCCTAAGTCTTTCTAAATCGAGTTATAAGCTATAACGATCTAAAACCGTTTGAACATACTTTTGTCAAATATTAATTATGCGTCCCCGTAGTCCATGGCTTAGTTTTTTTTCCACATAAATAAGACGTGTGATGGCCGACAATTTCTTCCGGTCTATACCCTCGCTTAATCTAAATCTATATAAGTATAATATAATTTGTAGACATTTAAACTTTAATTTCGTCGTATCAAACTTTTCTTTTGGACCTTATTAGTTACTATTTAGTATTTTGTCATTGTGCTGTTTCCAATCCGATTTTTGAAATTTCCGGGAGTGCATACGCTAAACAAAAATAAATTCTCCTCTAGACTTTAAAGCGACTTTCAATATTCCTTCTGATCCTATACAAGGTCAAGGTGTGTTTATAATATATTATATAATATAAGAATCGATTTTCGTACTGATTTAACCGTAGTATCTATATTATAAAGGTATTCTTGAATACTTTGTAAAGCGTCAGATGTTGTCCCAAGCAGCTATATTAAATAAAAAATAATAATAACGACGACTAAAAATATATCTGCCTAGTACCTGTGCGCAGTGGAAGTGGTGGGTTAAGTAGCGGTATAAGGGGTTTAGTATAAATATTATTGATTAAGGGTAGGAATTAATTCTGTACCGTTAACTACCACCGCTGCCGCTTGCTCGGCAATATCGTTTCTGTGTGTGTAGTGTGTACACTGTAGTACTGTACACCTACTAAGTTATTGGAAGTTGGATGTTGGAACAACTATCGTTCAGTCGTGCGATTGTTGGCGGGGACGAGTGAGGTCGAATCGGTCATATATAGGTACTGCTCTCGAGTAATTATTATTTCTGAAATTGGCAGTTTCCCGCTGTTTACATCATAATAATATGTACGTAATAGTATAATACATATTGTTTACAGTGGATTTAGATTTATATGATTTTAGAACGGGATTTTTTTTTTTGCGCAGTGGTGGTTTTAGCACCGACTGGCTTGACGGCAGAGTTGTGCAATATGTATTAAACATGTTTAATATAAAATATAGACACTTGTTATAATATTACAGTATGTCTTTAGACCAAAACATTTTTTTGATTTCAAAAAGAAAAAAATCGTTTATTCTTCATAGTCTACAGTTCCACACACTGGGGACGAATTATACCTATTTTTGTGTATAATGAATATCGTTTTGAAATAAACATATTATTTTGCGGGCTGTCAATTATAATATTGTTAATTATTGTATCCAATAATCAATTTTTTTTTTTAATTTGAGTTTCTTATTGTATGTAACATTGTCCCAAATGTCATCATTAAATGCCACTCACTACTCAGTGTCTCAGTATCGAAAAATAAAAAGTTATATTTACTTTGTAACCAAGTAAAATTACAATTTATAATTCACTATATTAAAATATTGGTTCTGGTTTCATATTTTTAAAGGGTTTGTTTGATTGAAATATGTATATATAATAAGTATACCTAGTTATGTTGGGAAGAGTATAAAGCTAACAACAGATATGTTTAATATTATGCTAAAATATAATGTGCAGGCACAATACTTGCATAAATATGGTTTTATTTATCTTGACCAAGTAGACCAAAAACAGCTCCGACTAAAGCCTGTGCTTGCTTCTTTCAGACTATATCTTTGAATATTATATACACCTATATAGTACTGATATTAAAACGTTTTACCCCTCTGAAATTAATTGTGAAATTAAACAATTGTACAATATTTAGTATATATTTAATATTTATACTATTATGGTGTACACGTACCGATACCGACAGTGATGGTTAAACGGTGGTGGGGGGGGGATAGATCCCCCCATGACCTTTTTTTTTTTTTATTTTTTATCTAGATAATTGTACAATCTGTAAATTATTGTTTACAATAAGCACAAGTGAAAAAAACGAATTAAAAGAAAAGACAAAATAACAGACAATGTAACAAACATAAGTTAATTAAATCGCGATTTCCCATGACCTTTTAAATTTAATATTTATAACAATTACATTTATGTGTATACTATATTGTACTATAATGTTAATGAATTAAATTATGTTTTATTTTTTTTCTCGAAACAAAATATAATCAACTGGTACATATCCTCGGAATATGTCCATATGATTATATTCTTATACATTGTGTCACTGTGTAGGTATAGTGTGTTGTATATATTATTATTATTTAGATTCTAGACTCATTCTAGGAACCAGGTTGTTATTATTATTAATATTCAGTTGCTTATACAAAATATAGGAAAATTACCACACTCGATGGCTTGGCCATTATGGCTGTTCATAGTGGGGTTATAAATAAAACCTCCAAAAAAGTACTGGACAGATTGGCGCAAAAAAAACAAAATAAATATATTTGATAATATAATACAAATATAGGTAATATTATATAGTTATAAACAAAGTACCAATTTACCTTAATTTAAAAATTTGATGTTAGGCATAACCATAGACTATACTGCAATGATTGTAGTGCATATTAAAAAATCAGCCCCCCCCCCATGACAAAATCATTTGACCTCCACTAAATACCGATAATGTAACTGACGTAACTGCAGAAACCTAAATGCTATTTACTATTATTAATTGATTAACTCTCCAAGCTTCCATAAATATCATTATACCTATTTGTATACGCACGTCAGCCGTCTATCTACCTATATCTAAAGTCCTAAAATATGTTTATCTAGTACCTTTCAAAAACGATATATTATGTGAAAGGTGTGATGTATGTAAGGTACTTAAGTACGTCCGTACGTGTCGTGTATGTTTGGTTATGAGTTATGACAATACTTTAATGGTGATGACGGCGAATGTAAAGTATACCATAATTATTATTATTTTCATCCTCCTATCGAAAAGATTGTTCATAGTGTCCAAGCGTAGATTATATAGGTTAGGTTAAGTTTTTTTAGAAAAAACTTACGTTTTTTTCTCGTTACCCACCTAGTACTTACGTGGTGATCCAAAATATCGATCGCAAAAATGTTGCTGCAGTCGTGATTGTATATTATACGATATAATAGTAATACAATTTACAAATAGCGCATAATACCTACATAATATGTGTTATGTCATACCGCTGAGCGTGTATATCCCGCAGGATCTTACAACATTAATAATTAATATAATATAACCAAGTATTATTATAGGAACATAAATTGGAATTTAAATTCGTCCGTACGCGGTTATCGTATATTAATTAAAGCGTTCAGAAAACAGTATTCCTATATGCGTGGGCGCCTGGTTTATGCTCACACATATATACATAATAGTATATAGTGCATACATATTACTGCGTCTTATAATAGCGATTATTTTCCTGCAGTGACGCAAGTAGAAAAAGTTCTCTGCATGTTCTCTTCTCTTATATCTATAAACGTATATATTTATCTACCAGGATTTTCCTTTACAAATATTTATCAAGTTGGAAATTCTTTATTTCTTTTTTTTTTGGTGAGGGGGAGCCCTAAACCTCCATTGTTTACGCCACTGGTGTTTCTGGGCTGTATACTTACCCTGTGTAATATACTAATATACCTACACTTGTGTTATATTTATGTATTATAGTACATAATATTATAATGTATAATATGAATAATATTATTATTTATCATTATCATAATATTGTATGCACGCCAACATTGTAATAATTTAATATTTAGGTTTTAGCCGTTGTAGGAGTATACCTAAAATAATATAATATCCTATTATAATATAATTGTCGTCTTTAGGTGTATATAGGTTATAGGTGCGTTAATATATTTGTTTCGACGCGTGTTATGATAATAGTATTATTATATACAGTTAGCAATTTAGCATGCATGAATGCATGATGTCTAATGGTACACTCTGTATACAGAGTGATCGTGCTTTATTATAGAAATATAAATGAACGCCGCGTGTTTAATAATAATAATATCTATAATTTATCCATAATGGCCTAATATGAACTCTCGATGTTCCTTATCCGCCGTGAATAGGATAAGTTATATCTCGGTACCTAAGTGGCTAGGTTCTAGCCTTCTAGGTACATACCTATTACTTATAATAACATATTAATATTACACATCTCAATAGGCATCGTTCTCACACGTCTTGACAACACTTCGTAGACGAGAATAGTAAGTATGTCATATTATTGTACGGGCTGCAGGTGTATGTGTTTTTGTCTTATAAAATAATTAAATATATTGTAAATACCTACTATATTGTGAATTTATGATTATGATAACATATACTTATTATAAAACAAAATATAATACATTTTATATTTACTATAAGATCATACTATATATTATAATGTATTTATGTGTATTGTGTATAAACAAATCATTTTTTTTCGAAATAAAAAGTTATTTTTCTCATATAAATAATAAATATTATAATACGTTTCTTGTTTTGACCCTTTTCGTCGTAGGTACTTATCTAAAGTTTTTTTTCGAGCGCTTACTGATTTTTCTCTACCTTCGAGATTACCTGCAGCTACAATCCCACATTGTACTATGTATATACTATATGTAGTATATACCTACGAAATATGAATATACGATATTATGCACTATATTATATTAATGCTTTGTCTCGAGTAAATTGAAATCATGTCTGCCAGAAATAAAGGCAAAAAAGAAAACCCCAACGACTGAGGTCAACAAAAACAACAACAATAACAGTCCTGCATAATGTGCTGCTTATTGTATAACTTGTACAAGTCTGAAGGAATATAATTTGTATGTCGGATTTCAATTTTAAAACTGTTTAACCCTTTACCTCAGTGGTTTTATCTAAATAATAATAATATTGTTATACGTATATTGTTAGGTACTTATTATTGTACATTGTGTACGCCGAGCGTGCACTGTGCGTATTGATATTCTTGTATAATATATAAGTACAAGCTGGTGTTTCTTTTAAGGGCGCTGTTCCTGTGGCTTTATTTAGGGAATATGAAATTTCGTAGCCGCCGTCCATGGCATTTGTGTCAGTTATAAAATATGATGAATGGTGATTATTGATTAGTATGAGTACTATGAGTATTGAGTGTGGTTGTAAACGTATACGAGAACCGGGCTATTTACGCACTCGATGCATGTGCCCACATGTCAATAGCACCGTTGCAACGTGTTGACCAAAAATGAAATGCTTGATTTTTGCTCAAAACACGCTTTACAGGAAAAATTCACGCCTCTTAAAGTGATCTGATTTGATTCATTTTTTTTGTTTTTGTTAGAAAGAAGACGATTTTCTACAGGCGCTCTAAACTTTGATTTTTGATTTCATAGTTTAAAACAAAATTAAAAAATAAAAAGGTCGGCAAGTGGACTTTCATGGATGTGTTAAATACGTAATACAATTTCATTGAATACGAAAAACGATTCTGAGCGAGGACGGTCCGCCAGCCTACATTACTTAAGTGTATAAAGTGATGAAAGAGAGTGTATAAAATATATAATAATATACTTTATGAGTTTTATGTTTTTCAATATTTTAAAAGTACAACGAAATAACTAACATCGTTTTTATTCATTTATATATCTAATTTTGTCCAAATTTAAATTTGAAATGTCTATAAAAATCAACCATATAAATATATTTTTAGATTATTTGATTACAATAATTAAACTACTTACGAGAAATCTTGTTTTAAATGTTCAATCCTTAGCTTTAAAAATTGATCATTTTGGACATTTTTAATTACAAAATAATTTGCAAAATATTGATATAGCATTTCGAGCTTTATTCAATTATTCGTACAAATATTATCGAATTAATCTGATAACATAAATACCTTCAAATAACATGTCTATAAATATTTATAAAAATAAATGATTGCGCTATTTGTCATTTCCTATCAGTTATTGTTAGACAAAGTCAACAGTACAGCATTTCAGCATTTGTAGCGTGCCAATATACAATATAAGGAGCATACGACGAGCCCGTGCGTATCCTGCTGTAACGATCAGAACGAAACAAATACTACAGAAAGTGGATAGACTAAAGATGATAAATTTAATGGTTGTTGTATGATACTTTTTAGTAAAGGATAAAACTATACATATTTCTAGGTATAGTTTGATTTTTTAAGTTAATCGATCAATTAATAATAATTTAAAAAGTAAAGTGTGAGCGCGGCGCTCGCAGTGTAGCAATCATGTTACGAACTATATGACGTGTACCAACTACGGGTTAAGTTTTTGTAAAGAAATAAAAGACAAAAAGTACTATAATAAATCCTAATCTAGATCTAAACGACGTGTACTACACCACTTATAATAGCTACGTACCTATAAATAGGTAATATAAACAGTTTATAATATTTATGTATTAACATAATACACTTCATTGTTATATAGGTACCTACACACAATATAATGTTCGTACCTAGTAAAATAATACGGTTCCTTTACTCATATATTTATATATTTACTATACACATAATATACAGAGGTGCCTTTCAATAATTCATTATTTTCCGTTATCTGATTTTGAAAAACCCACGTCAGCACGACGACGCATAATATATATTTTATTATTCGGTTTTGACATAAACGACAAGTTATTGAATAATTCACTTTGGCGGTGTTTCGTCATACGCGATAACTTGCACACTGTGTGTCTATGTATACTGTTGTACAGTTTATGTATAATAATAATATTATAATATACATATACTCACGAACCATATATCTCTAGACGATAGACCACAGACAGACAGAATGGCATTTTCTATAAACCCATATCAACTAGCAAGTATATATAGTTATATACATTATTACAATTTACATTATAAAGTACATATCAGCTGTGTAACTACACTCTATAACTGCCAACTGGTACCTGCTACTATCATAGTGGGGGAAGTTACATTTTTATGGGAATTAAATTACATTACAAACTACCTGTAAAAAATATTATTAAATTATTCTTAAGTTTCAATTTTTTTTTATTCGGTCAAAAGTTACATTACTTTTAAGTAAAAGATTTAAAACATTACTTCGTTACTTTTTAATTCAAAAATATCACTGGAGCTTAATCATTTTGTTGTCAATACGACAATACTCGATTTAGTAACTAAATAATGACAACCAACAATATGAAATTATATAAAAATGTTTATTTAAGAACTAAAGAAAGACAATAATTGTATTTAACACACATTATTGCTCTTTATTTTTTAAATTTATTTTGAATAATAATGCATTTTCCAAATGACATTATTAGTTATTTATAATTACAAGTTATTTAAACTAAAATTATTTTGTCAAATAGCTATTAGAATAATTATTTGTCAAAATATCATACTTATATGATATATTTAAATAATTAAAAACTATTAAAAAAAATAAAGTTACGAGTAATTTATTTAGTAATTTAGTTACATAAAAGTAACTAACAATAAAATGTTATTTATATACTTTAAAAGTCATTTCACTACTTCAGTAAAGTTATTCCCGAACATCGTGGCTGCTACAGAGTACACACTACACAGTATATACAGTATGTTACGGGTAAAGATGACAATAAATAATTGACATTATAGCAGGAGAATGTTATAGCATTTGCCATGTACCTTGGCTTATGTGATTATAAAGCTACATAATTTTAATATTGTCCTTAATAATGTCAATAATAGCCACTATATCGTGGTCAGTGTTCAATTTTTAAATATGTACTAAGAACTAAGAAGTTAGGGGACTTTGGTTGCACTTTGCGTCTTTGCTGTAGCAACAAATAGTGTGATTGTTTTTTTACACAGATTTGTGGTATTTTTTTCTTATAGCGAGCATTAAAATTTGCAAATCAAGATATCAATAGTCAATATTTATAATAAATATTTTATATTAGTATAACAAAAACTAAATAATAAGTAATATTATTGTTTGATTTTATGAATGTTATTTAATAATTGTTTTAATGCTTAAGAAAACAGCGATATCAATAAATTATATATATATAGTACACTAATATAATAAAATAATATATTATTAATTAATTTTACATTTAGGGCGGGTACTTAAATTTATTTTAGAAAAAGTAAGTAAATAATGCATTTTTTAAATTGTTAAATGTTATAATAGTAGTTTGAATAAAGACCTAAATTTTAATATTTTAATTTAATTTAAATTATTAACTAATATTATGATGAATTCAGTACTCATTGTTGTCTATTATTATACCTATAAATAGTGTTTTATAATTTTTTTATTGGCCACCAGGTGATCCTCATCATTATTTTATAAGCTATATTACTTGACGATATTTTTTTAAAATAATTGGAAGTCGTTAAAAAAACATTTTTTGAATAAAAGTAAAAAAATGTCTATTTTTTATCGTTATTATTTTTTAAATTTTTAGTGACAATAATATTTTGTTAATATTTTTAATTTATTATTTCAAAGCATAATATTTTTGGAGTACTTCGATGTATAAAAATCGAATTTTGGACTAGTAGTTAATGAGTAATATGGTCGACAGTTCGACATTTGTAAATGCATTTTCATATTTTCAAAGATTGGTAAAAAAATAGCTAGTTTATACAAAAATTTGTTTCAAAACCCAAAGGTTCTGTACACAACATTTTATTTTGCATATTTTTGCATTTTTAGGATTTTGTAAATTGTTATAACAACTTATGCTTTTATAAATTTTTAAGACATATTCACTTAACTTATCGAGAATCATAAAATAATTGTTTAAGATAATAAGATATGTAAAAGACAAAAATAACTAGGTACCAAAACGGTGTTTTAGATATCAAATATTAATTTGTTTCACTCATAATATAAGTTGCTATGTGTCAATGTGTCATCCAATTATCCAAATATCCAATTACTAATCGGTAATCACCAATCAGTATCGTATAATAAACATGGGAATGCTCAAATAAAAAATTCAATACCAAATGAAAATATAACTACAAAAAAAATCATTTTTGGAACATAATCATGAATCTGCAGATTCTACAATATTGATCGTCAAGTCGTAAGTAATAATATCAAACGAAAAAGTTCCGAAATTAATATAAACGAAATACCATCTGTGAAAATAGCCCATGCGAAATTGGTGAGAAAAAAGTTGTATCCAGCCCAAAAACATATTTAGGTACCTATGTTAAAAGAGGGAAAGTTATTTTATGCAAGGAATTGTATTTTAACCAGGAGTGGCTAAGAACTTTCTTTTTTTTTGGGGGGGGGGGGAGATCTAATCCCATCTAGTTATGTCAATGGCTATACAGTATACATTTTATCATACATAAGTCTAATAAAAACTAAAATAGTAAAAACATTTCAAATGTCCTATATTTTATGCCTTATTATTATAATAATAGTTATTAATAATAACTTATTATACCATAATCGAACTTATGATTTTAATCAATTAATTAGTTATTATTAAAATGTCTGATGGTTGGATCAATAGCTGATGTCTCTTTTAATTTATTGTATACTAAAAAAATTAATAGATTTATAATATAAGTTATAAAAATTATGAAAACATGTCTTCACATTTGCCATTTTCCTTTTGCCTTATGGCCTAATAAAGAGAACAACAAATGTGAATTCAATTATTATATTATAGTAATTTAAATGGCTGATAGAAAAAAATGTTCCTTCCCTAAATACGCCACCACTAGAAAGGGGCTGATAAACCATTTCACCTCAGAATCATATTTTTCACCTATGTAATGATTTATCATATTAAATTTAAATTTAATACATTCATTACGAGGTGCACTCGAAACCTACTATTCGCCATTCGGCATAGAGCTACTTCCTCGATTATAGTTTTACTATAATTTTTACAAATATAACGTATTTTTAAGTACTATAAAAATGTAATTGTTTCTACCTGGAAGTATAGCTAGTCGTTATATTATGCAATAAATTATTTTTGATTTGCCCAATATATATTTTTAATTTGTATTTATTAAAAATCAAAAGTATAATTAGAACTTTCAGGGTATCAGATTATATATTACATATTTTTTCGTTAGATTTGGGCAGTAGCCAAAAGTATAAACTTTTTTATAAATTATAATAGCTATTATATATATGCGATTACTCCTCAAGATCTATAGTCTATACTGCTGCAGATTGCAGGTATTGCAGATTTTTATTCATAGAGTCCTGTTTTCGTTTCACCGACGACTCCAAGGTCTCCTCGTCTGCTGATCCCTCGTTCGACAGATCTAATTCCAGTGAATTCACCTGATCCGACGACTCAGGCGGAGTTTTATTCTCTGAATTAGGAACGCCGGCTTGTTTCTTTTGGCGTTGTTTCTTTTTGCGATCACCGCGATTAGCTTTAATTGTTTCGTTAGTGTCTGCAGGTTTAGTATTAAAAGACGCTGCTACAGCAGTGATCGCTGCTTCAGCAGCCTCGAAGGCAGCTATTCTTTCTAAGTTGTTATTCCCGTCGTTCAGCACGATCGTGTTGGGATCCAAGGACTCGAAATGAACATTATCCTCGTTGATGATGTTTATCACCTCTTCCTGCGAGTTATCAAGCACGTGCTTTTGTGCGACCGAATGCACCTAAAGGAAAAACCAAAAATGTTTATTCGTTTGTATTAACTGCACTGCGCATATGAGTAATAAGTGAGATTTTATCACACCAGAAACAGTAATGGCAGAGGCAGACGTCGATTAAATAAAAAATACTGATTTAAAAAAAAATGATTACCAATTGCCAATTGGACATTTTTGATTATCAATACCCTAGTTATTTTTTTCATTGATCTTTAGTAAAATCCTAAACATAATAAATCTATCATATTTACTATATTTTTTCTTTTTTTTTTTGCTATTACCTACATTATAATTTATAGTACTTAACTACAGGGAAAATTTGACTTGCATATTTCTGCAGAATACATTTTACTACCCCAGAATTATTATTCTATAGATTTGTGAGGGTCTGTGTTAGGCGACTTCATGAACGTTGGTATTTCGAAAACACAAATATTTATTCTATATAAATCTAAGCTTATGTTTTGATAATATATATTTTTTAGTCACATAATGCATTTTTAAATTTAATGATATATAGGTTGGAATACCTGTAATCCAAAGACTGTACTATTTTGTGGTTGCCAGGTTTTATGCTAAAAAAATGTCTATGGTCTATCCATGCTTGATAGCAAAATAAAAACGAGATATACAATTATAATATTTTGTAAGTACCTACCTAATATTCATCACATGAGGCACAAAAGTTCATAGTATATTGTAGTACCTACAATTAAATTTGAAACTAATTCGTTATTGATTTGAAATTGGTCGATGAAAATGTTTAATTGAATAAATTAATATTAGTATGCATGAACTGTTTACAAAAAGTAGATATTAGTTTGATACCGAACTGAGCTGAAAATGAAAATTATATAATATACCTAAATGTATTTTGTTTTCATGCATGCCAAATAATCTGATGTCTTTTATAAATTCTTTCTAATGGTATAATATTAACATTACAGAATGTTCTTTTTTTTAAATACAATTATGACTTAGTGTACACATTAAATTTAATAATAGTTTCGTTCTTTTGATAATTTTAAGTTAGTTATATCATTCATAAAGCGTAAAAGTGATATTAATTATCGATTGTGACCTCCCGCTCATATTATTTACCTGTCCTGCTGTACAGTTCAAACACCTAGCTCTAATCGACTCTCTTAGATCTATCAATACCCCTTTTAATCTCCATTCCATTCCCAACACTAATTGCATACTCACCATTAATAAAATTATTATTAATTTTATTTTGGATACTGGCTTTATTACATAATTTATTTATGACTTAATTTAATCTATTTTATATCCTTGTACTATAACTGTTGAGCTATATTAGTTGTTACTTAAAACTAGGTATATATAAAAAAAAAAAAAATTAACGATGCTACATTGCCACACAAAAAGACTGCATTAAAAAATAAATTTGTATATTATAATTACTGTTTTTAATACGGAATTCCGAATTAATTGCTGTTATTGATGTGTAAGATTTAAAGGTAAATTAAAAATCAATAGTTTAAATTCATTTTGTGTGAGATTCAGAGATTCCAAATCCCAATTTATAAAAGTAAGTAAAATTCTACAATAAGGCCCTAAAAAGACATAATTCATTTTCTCGTTTTTATATTTCCCCCAAAAAGTTATCTTTTAACAAAATAATTTTCTGTGTAGCTTTTGTGAATTAAAATAGTTTTTTTTTATATACCTAATAAATGATTGAAGTATTTAAATAATTTAAATAGTTATTTTTATATTTTTTATAAGTTATAAATGTAAAATTAATAATTATCAGATACATTGGTATAATAATTGTTTTATAAATTTGTATAAATATTTTTACTCAACTTTATCGTGTTTCTTTAGTAATTCTATTATTCTTTCATTGGGCAAAGCGTGTTTTTCTTGTGTACCCTTTTTTGTCACAAGATGTAAGTCAACCCCGTCCATTATCTAAACAACAAAATAAATTAAATTTGTTTTCGTATTTATTTGATTTGAAAAATTGTAACCTGTCCTAAATAGTCAAAGCCATTATCTTCTAGCAGTTGTCTAGCTTGGTTCTTGGTCATTCCAGGCAAATAAACTGACCATTGGTTGATGAAATAACCATTTTTAAGTATATTTGGATGAACGCAATCCTTATCTTCGTAGTTACTGCAAGCATCTTTACCGAATGAAACGCTCGTTGAAAAAATTAAGCTCACAAAGATTATGGATAGTAAGTTAGCCATTATAATCTGGAAAAAATAACATGCATGTATCGTGATCAACTATTAAGTATGAACGTTATAAAGTATTGATATTTTTAGAGTAACTCTTAAATTTGTAACATAAAAACAAATTTGATCTTATTATTGTGTAATAATTTCATTAGATTTGCGGTGTTACAGGTTTACAGACTTACGTTTAATTTGATGCGAGCAATTTATACTATACAATTCGACTGGAAATTAAATGAGAGGACGTGCCTAGTATATTGATATAGGTATATATATAATGCGTTTATTAGTTAAGTGTAATTTTATTAATTTAGACACGGCATTGAATGCCTATAAAAATAATTGATGCAATTGGACAGGTGTTCAATTATTATTTTTTTATATCGTTAAGTATAATATATTTGCAAAAGTTAAAACTGTAATATAGGATATAATATATTCTAATTAGTTTACAGCACGTCAATTTCCAATTTCACTGTATTGTTTTTTCTACGTGAAGACAGATGTACCTACACCTACAACATAATGTTTATTAAGTTGAATATCATGAAGTTAAAAGAATAGACACAGTCACATGACACCTGTCAAATTTTGTTAAAATTATAATACAATAATTTTCCTAAAATTGAAATATATATAGTAAAAATAATATTATTATATTATAAAGAATAAATAAGTCCTTTATAAAAATATAAATTATTTACACTTAACTTATATTGTCTTATAATATATAGTTTAGTTAATGTTCATCACTAGATAAAAGTTCGAAAAATGTTTAAAAATGATTGTGTGGAATAAATCTAAACAACTCTGCCGGGATTTAAATTTAAACTTCTCAATTCCCATTCACAAACGTCAGCAGTGGACGCTTATACTTTACCATTCTCTTAATAAATCTTATAAGCCTTCCATCATTATATCAATAAAGTAACTTAAACAATTTTAGTTTTGCAATTATTTTTTACAAGCAATCGTTAAACTCTTCGATTACGTTTTATTTACTATAACTTAAAAGGAATTCCACAAAGATGACATTTTTACATTAGAATTAACAAATATTTAATTATAGTGCTTTTTTTTTCCAAACGATTTTAAGTAATATTATTATTTATTAACTACCCGTGCGGCGTGAACTATACACATTTGTATTGTAATTTCTCTCAATGAATGATTATAATGTAAATAATGGAACAAACAAATTTATTGACTTTTAGATAAAACAGATTACACAGTTGTTTTTTGGGAAAAAAATATTATCAAAAACCAAAAAAATTACTATATATTTTATAAATATTTATCGTATAAATATAATTTACACCCATCAGCAAAGAAACGAACATAAAAACTGCGAAAATTAACTTCCTGGCTATTGTAAATTAGAATAATAGATATAGCTGTCAATTATTGTATGATTCTAAACTAAACTTGAAATTAATTAAAGACGCCACTAACCATTATAAAACTAATTTTCCTAATGAAACTAATAATTTAACTAAAAATCCAATAACTTCTGAAGAAATTTCCATCTTTTGGCAAAAACAGAAAAAATTGTGTATCCTTTAAGTTACACCAAAAAAAGGGCGTAACAGCCATTATGCGAAGTTTGTACATTGTAATATAAGTGCTTACGCATCTCAACGAAGTAAATTTAATAATATTGTGGATGTGAATGTGCAGTGTAGGGTGTATCCGTTTGTTTTGTTCTATCATATTTGACTACCAGTGGCGCAACTAGCACAAAATCCTAGGTGGGGCTATAGCCCCACCTCAACATTATACCAAAGGTAACCCGTGGGGGGCAAAGCCCCCCAAACTTTCCACCAAACCATCTTCATATTTAAACACCATTAAAATACCAACATTTACTTTTTAATTATATTTATATGCATCATAAAATAGTTATTGACATGTTATTTAAGTTTAGAGATTCATCTTTCTTTTATTGATGGATGTAAATTGTTCTAAAACGGTCTCAGGATCAATTTCTACATCTTTTTCAATACTCAGTATTGATAAATTACTAAAGCGATCTTGATGCAGTGTAGATCTCAAGTAGGTATTTATTCGCCTCATGGCAGAAAACACACTCTCGGATGTTGTAGAAGAAATTGGCAATATATTGGCAACTTGAACCATCTTGTAGAAATTTGGAAAAACTTTTTTGGATACATTTTCCTGAATGAGATAAAAATAAGTTGTTTTTTCATTATTATAGAATGAATTTTTGAAGACAGCCATTTCATTTTTCAAATCAACTTTTTGGTATCTGATATGATCATAATAACGTATTACCTAAACTGGTGCTATTGGTGATTGAAAGCTTATCAATTTTCATATTATAAATGATACACAGTGTCCTCATAACAGATTATCAAGTATCACTTTTAATCGCCAATTAACCAGTCAGTGTACACAAAACGAATAATAAAAACGTGTATCATAGAAAAGTTAAAATATAAGTATAGGACTCTGTTATATTAGCCATGATTTATAGAAAAGTAATACAAAAAAACTATAAACTTTAATAAAACTTTCCAAAAAAAAAAGAAAAAGAAATGCAGTTGAATTTTTAAAGGTTTATTCATATATTAGGAATCAATTGAATAATTTATTTGGGGGGGGGGGCTTAGCCCCCCCCCCTAGTTGCGCTTATGTTGACTACGCATATCACGTGCTTGACTTTGACATCTATACTTATTACTAGGGCTAGGATTTATATGCAATAAAAAATGGTAAAATATGCAATGATTTATTAAAAACATGCAACAAAGAAAATATGTGATTAAATATAACACAAAATACAAAAACTAAATTTTTAAAATTAAAAATTCTAAAATATTAAAAATATTACTATAAACCATTAATGTTATTTAAAATTATGACATGAAACAATGATGTGGTGTTTATAATTTACAAAAATAAAAGATCTTCATTCAGATTTTAGTATGTTTTTATACTTGCTAAAACTACGTTCAACATCACAGGAAGTAATTTTTGCGTTTTCGATTTTCCGATGGAATTAGATGAAAATCTTTATTATCAGATTATTTCCATTTTTACACTTTACATACCTACTATACCTACCTATATAAATACTTGAGTACTTTTTTTTTTTGGATTTGTAATATTCTATTATCGTTTTTTACCAACCACCATGGCTAAAATATACCATAAAACATGCATTTTAGGTGTTTATTGTTAAAATATGCATTTTCTTCAAAATATGCAAAATAAAATAACCACCATTTGCTTCATCATAACGTAATCCATGGACATTTCAAGCAAAAAAAGTAATCAGAAGTTGCAAAAAAAAATATGCGAATGCATATAAATCCTAGCCCTACTTCTTATCATAGGCGTGCGCAGACCTGCATTTCGGAGGGTGCCTAACCTATTTTTTGGCCCTTTCTTAACAAGACATTTACGTAATAAATATTTTGATAAATTATAACTACCCTATGTATATATATGCTATAGGGCTTACATTTTAGGGCCCCAATTAAATGTCAGGTGGTGCCCAAGCACCCCGGAACCCCCCGTGCGCACACCTATGCTTATTACATGTATAATGTATAGTATATCTCTCATAGGCTAGAAACTCGGGGGGGGGGGGGGTTAGGAAGACTTTCTCACTAATATTCCATAAGCGCTCCCCCCTCCAAAAAGACAGCTTTTTAGTTGTGAGGGATCGAAGACCTTCCACTCACATTGATGTTAAAAATGTTAGCTTCCCCTCCCCCACCTGAAATTATAATGGATTTCTGTGTTCCGTCTATGATATTGCTACTTCAGTTTTATGCAATTCCTTTGTTCTTTTTATATGAAACACACAATTTTTAATGCTATGAAATAACTAAATTTTTGAAACCAATTTTCTTTTTTTTGAACATGAAACCATAAATGAAAAAATAATATATATTAAGCAAATAATTATATACATTGTTTAGAAATCCACCCACATTTGCTCCATGTTATTGAATATATGTTCCAAAACTTATTTAGGAATTGGACAAAGAAATAATGTCTGGGAAAAGTGATATAAAAATATAGGTATCTACTATCTACCTATTATAATTTATAACTAATATTGATTTTTATCAATTTGATAAACATTTAGATGGATGGTATTGTAAAATTCAAACAACCAAACATTTGGGTATTAATACCTAGGTCTTCAAAAGAGCAATGCTATTGTAACTATATGACATTAATGTAATCACATGTGGGAATTCTTATGCAGAAAACACCGGGCAAGACAATAATAATCGTAAGTAATAAATTTAAGCCTTTATGCCAGGAGTCGGCAATAGGCGGCCCGTGGAAGGGAAATAACTGGACCGCCCAAAATTTTCTTAATTTTCCTATATATTCTATGTATCACTCCCCCTCCCTTCATAACAAAAATTAAATAATATTGAAATCGATTTCATTAGGCGCTGAGACAATAATAAATTAATAACAGTTTATGATTATCTGTGTTGTTGTTGGAACGTGCCACAACTGCCACAGTCAAGACTTAAAAAATAAATACATTAATGATAAAATTAAGTTTAAGATTTTTTTGGCCCTCGAAATTTTTTTTGAAACGTAGTTTCTTATGGCGTCATGTGAACGGAGGGACCCTAGCCCAGAAAAACCGTGCACAACGAAAATAAAAGCGTTTGTCGCTATCTCTCTTACTCTTTACCGCTTTCTATATACTATTCTGTTCCTCTCGCTCTACGGCCGGCTACGTTGTTATTATATATCTACACGTCGCGCGTCGCCGCCGATAAAACACACACAATAGAAAAAAGGTCAGGTTGCAGGTAGCTGGAAACACTAGATACTATTATTATTGTTATAATAAATTATTATAGTATTACAATATTGAAACCGTTCATAACAAAATAAATAACATTAATTATAAAATCACTTTCATGACTGTGTTGACGAATCCGGATTTTTCAGTTATAATATGTTATTATTTATGTTTTGTTTGATCTCATCGGGCTCCGATGTCATTGACTTTTTCTCCGCGGTGCGTGTTGTGTTGACAATTTTGCTCAGTGTGTGCTCAGTTTTCGCTATCGTTTAATGACAACGTTTCATTTTTAATACAGTTAGGGTCTCGATAATCCGAACGAGATTGGGAAAGGGATCGTTCGGATTACTTATGGCTTAAAAAATCATCAATTTTATTGTAATTTAAATTATGAAATTTATTTTTATCTGTATTAATTATGTAAAAACTCTATATTTTTTCCTTGTTCCTTTTTATATCACTGATGGTAGATACACCTATCCCAAATTGTCTTGAGATAGCACTGTAGCTGGTCCATTTATTAATTATAATTATTTATTCCCTTTATCTAACTTATCCTGTAATAAATTTTAATGTAACATTGTAACATGCTTACGTGGTGGAGCCATTTAAAGAATAATACGCAAATAAATGTTTTAAATACGATCTTTATGTACACACAACTAACGAACGTGATCGACGTTCATATTTCAGCTATTTTTCTGAAGCAAGAGATATTAATTCTATATTGATAATCTATTCTATAATTATATATTATTTCTCTTCTAATACTAATATGTGAGCATTTTTTGATATAATATACTAATATATACTAATAATATAAAACTGTATATTCGAATAACAGTCAAGTGGAAACTGGAGATCAAACAAACATTTAACGTGTTACCCTCAGCGCTCTCACGGCTCGAGCGTCGCGAATGAGCACCGACTACCGAGCAGTACGCTCCGGTAAAGACAACTCGTGCGCGTAAGTGATAAATAAATAATATTACGGTCAACCTCCCCCCTCACTCTTCTACACCGGACACTGAATTGATCACAACTAGTCTGTCGTCAACGACTTGACTGATGGTTATTTTTACTCCATAAAATTTCAGCTTTTATTACGTAAAATGCGATATAGTACACATATAATACTCTCAGCAACACTCAATAACGTGTGAACAACTGAAATACGGACTCCGCGAGACAGCAGAGAAAGATTCACATACGGCCGACCGTCGGTACGTTTATCACTGTTATTGTAATAATAAATAATGTACGAATAGTAATAATCGAACAGACGGACAATATGGATATATTACGCACAACCAGCAGCACGGCGATTAGCGAGCAAATGAAATAGTAATAGCCAATAGGAGTAGGATTTAGGCAGCGCGTATGGCGTATGGCGTATGCCACACTGCCGCGCCGCCGTGCAACCAAGGTCACGCATGCGCATATCGTCACAACTCAACGCGGTACTGCGAAAGCGAAAAACTAGTAAATTCGACCGTTCTCCATATACGTTGCATGTAAAAATCAAAATATCGTTCGTTTTCCTCTACATATATCTCTCTGTTCACTCTGTGCTACGACGCCGGGCCGCCGTAAAGCACAGAACGCTCTCTAGCGAGATCTATCGATTATTATATTGTATTCTTCAATGTTCGTAATTTCAATGAATTAAATAAAACAAAAAAAAACCTGATAACATAATATTTACTTTCATTTCGAATAGTTCCACTGAAATTAATCTGTAACCTATAAGACTGGAAAGGAAACTATGTTTCTACCGGGTGTCCCATGACAGCATTCGACTTTTTTTTTTAATATTTGGACCGCCATATAAATTAATTGTCGACCTCTGCTTTATGCAATGAGCAAAAAAATCAGATTAAAAGTATATTCATTTTTTGAAAGAAATTAGTTAGTTATTACTAATGAATAATAATAAATAATATTTTTAACTTTAATTGAAATAATGATATAATACCTACAGTTGTTTAATTGTTTATAATATATTTGTTTTAATATTTTCTGGGGGGAAATGTCTATAAAAACAAATAATATACACATGGTCATACCCTGTTATTAAATCACCGATTCACTACTTCAATAATAATACACATAAATACTCGAGTAATATACAAATAAGTCTACTGACTGTCAGTGGCATGCGTACCTATGGTTATAATCAGTGTTACTATAAACAACTTTAACTGTATCTTAACTTATTTATAAAAATAGTAGTGTTCATTTATTTATCTTTGGTTAATAGAGAATTATTTACCCATGGATAATGTTAGGTTTAGATATATATTCAATAATGTGTCTCAAAAGAAAATAATTAAATTTAAAAAATAAGGATTTTTACTAAATTACTATTTTATAATGTTAAAAAATATAAATTAGTTTTAAAATCTGTACCTAGAAAAGTTCAAATATACAATATGAGTTTTAATATTTTATAAATTTTTTAATTTATTTGCTACACTATCAGTAATTTCATTTCTTTTTAGCATATTCATATAGGTGTCTAATTCATCTTCTTCGTCATCACTTTCTATAGAATGTTCTATTTCACTGTCATTTTTTATAACAGGTATTTCTTCGATAGGAATTTCTGAATCAAAATATTTTTCTTCTTCATCAATGGACTTAATGTGCAAATTATCATATTCTGGATTATTATCCACATTGCTATACAAAAAGAAAAATGAATCTGTAAAAGAATAATATATATAATACTATTAAAATTCATACTTGTAATCATAATCTTCTTGACCACTAAGGAATTTTTGAATCATATGAGATTTAAATTCATTTAATAAAAGGATCCTTTCTTTATCATTTAGTTCTTTATTATTACACTGTTCTAGATTGAAGAAATGATCTTCTTTCCATCGACGTTTTCCAATTTTGACTGTTTTAGTTTTTGGTTTACTATACTCGCCCCAAAATGCTGAAGGTTTATTAACTTCCATAGCCGTTGATGGTTGATTTGAATTATCATCATTTCTATGATGATCATCATCATCATCATCACAACCACCACCATTATTATCATCTTTTTCATCATCTTCTTTATCTATTTCTTGAATTTCCTCTATTTGTTGTTTCCGTTTTAAATCATCTCTATTATCACGATCAATTTGTTCAAATAAAACTTCAGTTAACCTTAAACAAATAAATTAAATAAAATCTGTACATATTATACAAACAAATATAAAAGTGTTTTTGTTATAATTACGAATTGTGAGCTAAATATTGATTGTCGTAGTTAAATTTTTCTTCTTCAGATAGATGTTGCCCAACCAGTTGTTCCCAAAGTAATGGTTCTCTATTTCGCATCTCATTATCACTAAAGTAATCGCCTTTAAGAAGTTCAAGCATAGCATGATAACGTCGATTTTTAGAAATAACCTAAATAACATAAATATATAATTTTAAGTTAAATAAATCAATAACAATAATTCAGGTTTCTATAAAGTATGTTATGCCATATTATACTTTTTTAGAATTTAATAATCGGCTTAATCTGTGTAAATGAAAATATATTTCATAATTGTCATAATTTCCAGATTTAAAATATTCCAAGTGATCTTCCATTAAATATTCACCAAAGATGTATAAAAACTTTGAGTGACTATCATTTAAAATGTCCTCCGTAATTTTACGTCTTTCCTCAAGTGAAAATTCTAATTGGTCTTTCTGTTGGCTTTTAAAATCATTGTTTAAAGCTTTCAATACAATATGATCAATTATATGTTGTCGCAGTGTTTTGGAGTTTTCATCGATAGTTTGGACTTCTAATTGAAGGTCTTCCATCATCTAAATAATAAAAAAAATTAATAAACAATTTGTATAGAATATAAATAACTATAAACATAAATTATAAATAACTTTTTGTAATTTCTAGCATAGGAATATATCAGATATACATTATCCCAAATGGAAGAAAACAAATCTTTAAAATTAGTCGGTACAGTAAACATTGACATCTCCATTGTTAACTAAAATTGACCTTTGTTATATTTTAAGCAATTTTATTAAATAGTAACAGTAGTAATAGTAGTATTTTATATGATATTTTTAAATAACAATGATATAATTATAGTTATTGTATTAACTTACCACTGTGTCCATCATTGATGCATTGTGTTAATTCCTTGGTTTAAACATAATTTATAAATATCAAATTATAATAATAAGTAAAATTATGCCAGTCTATTAAATAACTTTACAAAGATGGAAATTACTAGAATTTAGATATTATTTATAATAACAGTTTTATCTTTTTGAATAAACATAGTACAATTGAGTAATGAGTATTGACTATTGAGCACGAACTAAGATATAGGTAGTATCTTAGTTCGTGGTATTGAGTATATTTTGACATTAAAATTGTTATCATAATGATAATAATGATAACAAAATAAAGGTATTATCATTTTATCACTATTCTCAATTTTTTAATTTCAAATTCATAGAACTACCAAATATAACTATTGTTATATTCTGTAGAACGACCTACAAACGCGGTAAGTTATTGATAAATAACTAGCTTATAATTTGTAGGTTATGGACTATGGTGGATTTATACATATTTCAAAACTTAAAAAAAAAATTAATAATTATTTTTTGTTAATTTATTCTGTGAATCGCAGGGATGTAATTTCCAATGTTTATGTTTAAAAATATTGTTTTAATTTTCCGGTTACATGTATCAAGTCCACGGACTAAGATAGAATCTATCTTAGTCCGTGATCAAGTCTAATTTCGAAATAAATCGAGGAATCTAACAGTATTTAATATTTATTACAATTTTTTGATGTATCTACATCAGAGAAAAAATTGTTCTATACCCATATTGTTTTAATACTTGGATTATTTGAAAAAAATACTATTGAATAAGAATTTATTAGAATATCAATTCAATGACAAGGATTGAATAGTGTTCATAAAAATAAATAAAATGTATAAAATGTATATCGTTAGTAATCACCCGTGGACCCTTTTTGAGAAAGTGTTCAAAAAGTTGCATGTAAATTTCTAGAATTCACAGATGGGATACTGAGTTTATTCAAGTCTACCTATATACGGTGTCAATTAAAAATAATACCATAGTGGTTGGTAAAAAAAGGATAAAAATGGTTTTAATAAACACACTATACACGAAAGAGAGAGTCCGATAAAGTATGACAAATTAAGTGGAGGGTGTAGAAACAAATTACAAAGCGGTAGGTACAGTTTTAAAACGGCGGCGATTTTATACGTCATAGTCGTCGGTTCGTAATCATAATATTAGTGTGGTATTGCACAGTAGTTGCCATGGCACCGTCCAGGTTTAAGTTGTATTTTGATAACGCGTTTATATTGTGTTGTGTACTACTTGTGTATATTTTAATAAGGTCCGGACAATTTATTACGAACAAAGGAAATCAGTTTTTGTTTGTTTTTTAATTGTATAATACCTACCTCTGTTTGGCGGCTGCACGTCGTATCGTCACACGGATTCGTCGTTACACACCGAGGTCGAGATAGTTTTAAATTTGTTATCTTAATTCTTCTGAGAACTTTACAGCATCGGTAAGCCACTGTAACTGTTATTTATGCGAACTCCAGAACGTATAGTTTTGTGAAACACATGCACCGTTATTTACCATTAATAAATAAGTACTTAATAGAATAGAGGTATTAGTGGAAAATGTAGTATAATCATAAACAATTAAGTAGGTTTATTATTTAAAAAAAATAATGTAAATAAATTCCTTTGAAACATTGATTGCCAAAAGTGAGTCCCAAATATTATTCCCATGCAATCAGTGGATATACTTGATCATTACTTGTTGAGGTTCCCAAACATTAAAAAGATAACCATTCGAGTTAATGGTGCTTGCTGTCAAATTTTGTTTATATTATAACTTATAAGGGTCGCAAAGTTTGAAAACATTTTTTTCAAACTTAAATTTTTTAGTTTCCACAATATATTTCATAATATATTTAAGCAATAAATGGATGTAATGTTGTGAATGGTCAAGTTTAAGAATCATACTGTTAAATGGATTTTGAAATTGGAAAAGTTGAGAACATTTTTGTTGACAAATTAAATATGAGAAATAAACAACGCATTTGTGCATGTAAATATTATGAATGTAAAAAAATTAATTTAATTTAATTTGAATAGATACTATTACATAATTTATTGAATAAATGATTGTATATTATTAAAAACATTTAAATGAAACAACACAATCTTTTAATAAAATAATTAAATACATAACAATACTTATGATATAATGTGTGGGGAAGATACATTTTTATTTTGTGTACTTTTTTATACCTAGTTATTAACTATTACTGATTCTTAATTATATTATTTGTCTTAATTTAAATGTTAATTTAGTGTGAGTGTTGTTGCATTATATTTTATTCAACTATAGGTACCTCCTAATAAAGTATTTTATAATGTAGGTTCATACTTCGTATGAATAAAATTAAGCTAATTCCATTATAAAGTTATTATAATGATTACATTTAAACTTCAATAATATAAAACTTTCCAGAATCTCTGAAAAAATAACTATTTAGGTACCAACACTTTAGTTTTTTGGTAGAATTTGTAAGATATTTTGACCTTTAAATAAATTTTTTTTACAATTATTATTGTTGAGTAATTTTTAAGACTTTTATATTTATGGTTATTTTTATAGGTAGGGTTGTTGTATAGTATAAAGATGGTATTAATTCATGTTAAGTATGGCGACGATAGTCAATTCTTGTATGAAGCATCGTTGGAAACTCCTGTTGATGAATGCACATTAAATATTACTTCAATCTATAACGGCCGTTTAAAAATTTCCAGAATCTGTAGTGGTAATTATTAACTTAATAAAAATTGTTATTGCTTATTTATTTTTACTTTCAACACTATCAATTAATATTTTGTTTGTCGTTTTTTTCTTTAGAAATGGAAGAGCTTAAAAAACATGGTACATTGTTGCCATCTGAGATAATGGGATTGACTGATGAACAAGTTGTTGAACTTAAATTGATCGATACATGGGGTGAAAAATGTATACCTAGTGGTGGCTACACATTTCACAAAGACCCAGTTGGACGCCGAAATGGAAAACAGCCTAATGAAAAAATGCAAAATGTGTTGACTAAAACAATTGAAGAGGCCAAGGCTTGTGTGTCCAAAGTAAATATTATTGTAATGAACATTTTGAATTACCTATTTCTCTTAATTATATGTATTTTATAGAAATTGGTTCAGTCTCAGATTTCATTAACTCAAAAGAAAGTTCAAGAAGCTCTTGATATACTTAGAGGTGCTATTATGATTGTTTATCCAATGAACTTACCACCACACGATAACATTAGACTTGAGATAGAAAACAATGAAGATCTTACTGGAACTCATGCATCATTAGAGGTTAGAATACCTACATTTTTTTTTCTTGATAACATTACTTCAATTTTAGTTTTTGTATTTGAGTAAGTATTTTTTTGATTGATTTCAATTAGTTCAATTATTATTGTAATAAGTACCTAATAATTTTATTGAATTTCCTTATCAGGTGATTGCACCAAATGTAGCTCAACTTTGGTTTTCTGGTCGTGAGTTAGTACGAGAACCAAATAAAAAAATGAAGGACTATTTGGGACGCAATGAAAAGACAAAAGTTGTGTTGAAGCTTACTAAGACTGGTTCTGGACCACCAGCTCGTGAACCACCATTAAGTGAACAAGACCGCAAATTGTTAATGGCTGAAGCTTTTAAAAAACAAGAAGAATTAAAGGTAAGTTAGTTTTATTAGTTTCTATACACATTGTAATTGTATATAGTTTTTTTTTTGTAATGGTAAAATAATTAGAAGATTTTATTATTATTGTGTAAGATAGAGCAGATTAAGCAGAGTTTATAATATACTTATAAGTATATCCATGAATATTATTTATTTTAAAGTTGTTTATTTATAGTTTATGCTTCAAGTTGAAGTGCTTATTATATACAATGAATTTTTATAGTCTTGTTGATCAAAGTCTATTTGTAGTAAGTGGTAGTATTTATTTTTATGTTAAATGATTATTTTAATGATGAGTGATATTACTCAATTGTTTACATTTTTAACAATGAGTACCCATTTCAAATTCCAGTTTGACTTATTAATTACATACCATTATATTATAATAAAATATATTATATTTTTTATGTATATATAACTTCAATCCATCTCATTCATTGATTATTTATAATACATTTACCTCTGTTAAATTATCATCTCCAATCTAAGCCAGTTCCATACAAATGCATTACTAAGGATGTTTAATTATGGTATTTAAATTTAGTGATGGATAATTTAATTTAATCTTGATCAGTCTTATTTTATTGATTGACTGATTCTACTGTTTTAGTATTCATAGTATAAAGTTAAGAAAAATATACATTGTTAATAATATATTAAATAAGAATAGGTTAATAAAATACAATAAGGTTTTTATAATACAAAAATCAGATATTATTATGTATATAAATCAAAGCCATTAATAACTGAAAACATAAATATATGTAATTAATTTATAATTTGTTTAATATTATTATGTAATGACTATGTTTGAATTTGGAACGATTTTAAAAACAGTAAAGGGAAGTTAAATTTATTGAAATACATTAATATTACATTCAATTATGTGTTAAGTATTTATACCATTTATGGTATGACTATAATAAATATAATAGCATTAGCACACTGATACAATATTATGATAATATGAGAAAATATTAATTCAAATGGATCACTGACTGAAGAAGTCAATTAATCGGAATATTGGATACTTGCATTATAGCTTGTAAATAATAATAATTATTATTACATAATTATCCAACATAAACATAATATTGTATTCAATACATTTTCAAAATATCAAGTTAATAATTACTTTTATGATAAGGTAATCCCAACAATTATATAGCCCTTAAAAAGCTATTGTAAACTGAGATTTATTAAGATTTTTTTCAAATTTAGGACAACATTTTGCTATAAAGATACTAAAGACAAAGTATCCAACATCCCCAACACTTTTTGGGCAGTTTTTATTTTGTTGATTATGATATCTATGCTAATTTTTTTTTTATTAGTGTCCAAATGATTGGATTGCCTAAAAAATGACATATGAGTAGTGAATGATAAAGATAATCAACCATACAGTATTTAGTTTCATTTATAATTTATAATTTTTCAAATTGAATGTTTTTTGATGTAATTCAAAAATTAATAATATCATCATCATCATCAAGAGCTTAACGGTCCATTAAGGACCTGCGCTGCCACAAGCAAGCCTCTCCATTTTTCTCTATTCAAAGTCCAGTCTAACGTTGCATTCTCATCTATTAGTCTCATATCCTTTTCTACTGTGTCTTTCCATCTTGTTCTTGGTCTTCCAAGTAGACGTATTTTATTTATTTTTCGTATCAAAACATTCTTTAATAAATCTCCATCAGCTCTCCATACATGTCCTAACCACTCTAGGCCTCTTAAATATGTGAGTATATTTGGTTTTTCCTACAGGTCATACAGCTCTTCTTCGTCTTTTTTCATATATTCCTAGGTTGTCGTTGTACACCGGTCCATATATATTTCTTAGTATTTTTCTTTCCCATACAGCAAGTTTTCTATTGTTATCTTTTGTCGTGGACCAAGTCTCACACCCGTATGTTACTACTGGTCTAAGGTAGCTTGTGTACAAAGTGGTTTTAGACTTTCTTGATAGCAGTTTTGATCTCAATAGCTTGTTTATGCTAAAGTAACACCTATTTCCATTCCATATTCTTTCTTTTATCTCCTTATGCATGTTGTTGCTGTTGTTTTTATTAACACCCAAGTATTTGAAATTATCCACCTTTTCAAAATTCATACTTCCCACTTTCAGGTTTGACTGGTCTACGCTTCTTCTAGATAGTATCATAAGTTTAGTTTTTTCTTCGTTGATACATAAACCCATGTTTTTGCTGGCTTCTATTAGTTTAGAGAGTGAGTGGGAAATTTCTTCTCGCGTATTCCCTAAAAGAACTATATCATCAGCATATGCTAAGATAGTTTCTCCACCAATAACTTCCATTATTTTGTCTTCATAAACTTCTCTAATAACTTTTTCTAGTCCCAGGTTGAACAATGTTGGGAATTCAAAAATTAATAATGTAATTATTATTAATATTTTATTTTTAAACAGGGTGTAAATAATCTCTTTTAATTTGGATATTATATCCTATTTATTATGGATATTTTATCCCAGTACTGTTCATACATCTATCTGGCTGTATGTATCATTGTTATTATTATTGATTGTTAAATTCAATAATAAATTTAATCGCCATACCTGTTATCGATAACGAAAACAATATAAACTATGCTGACTTCCTATGTATCAACATAACTGAACAAGTACAGGGAATTTATAAAAATTATCTTGTTAAAACTGTTAAATTATAAGTTGTATGGTTTATCGCAATAATTTGGTTAGTGTATAAAGTACCTTGTAAGTCGATATTTCATAAAATAACTCCATTTCAAACTTTGATGCGAACCATATTATGTTATTTTTTATGCATTGATTATGAGTTTGTATTAAACAATATATTTTAGCACTTTATAGAAAGTTTTTATAGAAACATTTTTTTAAAGGCATTTTATGGAATATGTTTATTTAGATATCTGATTATGATATTATGATAAATAAGAATAAATGTTCTTACCATTACAGAAAGTATAAGTAGGTATAGTACCTATTTATTTATATTCACGCATAATAAGTTTAGGTAAAGAAAACAGTTTTTAGATTATAAACACGCAGTCATTAACATGCAATTTTGCAAAATATGCACATGCACTGCGATGTACAATATATTAAAATACGATGAATATTATAACTAGAGCTATATTAGAACGATGTAACTAGAATTTCGGAAAATAATAAAGTGAAAGATAAGTCCGGTTTTATGAATAATAATAATAAGGAATACATGAGATAATGGTACAATAAACTCGTTCTATATAATATTATTTAGTACGGTTTATCTTATAAAATAATGTTTCTACATAAGCTGACAAAATATTCCGAATAACGAGTCTGCCATGACTCAAAAGAAATTAATTTTTGTTACAAACTGTCATTTGTGAGGAGTGGATGTATGGTAAAAACCAAAATGTCGCGTGACGTTAAGCGCTATAATTTATTACTGTTGGCAGTTGGGGTTAATATTATTATCCCGAGTTACAGTGCTAAAAGTTCACCACTTTTGCCATTTCGTGTAGCTTGTAGCTATAAATTCAAGTCTGTTTTGTTATTTTTCGTTTTATTAAGTGACATGGAATTATACATAATGTCTCAGTAACGTCCTTAGATCAATTTCCATGGTTAGGGTGGAGAGTGATTTCAATATAAATTATAGTATACATTATCCATGTATTTTTTATATTTTGAGACAAAAAAATTGATATTGAGGGGTGAATGCCCCTTTTACATTAATCCCCCAAGGACACCTGTGCATTTACGCAGGAGGTATATTTTATTACATTATTGTAGCCGACAATAGTACACGACGTAGGTACCTGCAATTTTTAGTGGTATATTATAATTAAAACTAAGACCTCAGAATTTAATTTAATTGTAATATTTACTAATATACATAATTAATATCGAACTTACAATGCTTACAAGGCAGAGCGTTAAAAATATTAACAATGTCTCGTCTTGTCTGTAATTTGTATTATGTCTTTTCAAATTTTAAAACTGGCCGCAAAAGCCAGGATTTTATTCAATTAATTGTGATATACCGGTTAACGCCCGCGGTAGTGACAGCTTTTGGCGGCAACTTTCCGGTCGTGCGTGTTAACGCGTATACGTGTATACGCATATAACGCGGTATGTCGTATGTGAGTATGTGACCATAGTTTTAAGAAAGTTTTTCACTTGGTTCTCTTAGCATTTTTTTTTTGAAGGAATAGCCTAATTTTTTTTTCACTCTGTTAATGATACGTTTTAGCGTACACGCAGGTGAAGTGCAAGTATAAACAATTTTAAATAAAGAGTCGTAGGTATATAAAGTGTACAGAGCAGTACCGGATCTAAATATCCGGAGCCCAGGGTACAATTACTAATATCGGAGGCTCATTGTATCAAAATAAAATGCTATTTATAAATATACCTATAAATATGATGCATTAATTAAATATTTTTCGGTGTTTGTACAAAGTTAAGAACGGAGTTATTATGGATTAAAAAACACATTTAAACTAGGTACCTCATGGCTTATGTGTACCGCAGTAAATTAAGTCACCACTAGGGATAATATTTAGTCCATAACCGTCTAAAATAAACTGACGAGGATAATTTCTTAAAATTATTTTTCCTTTTGACTGTTATTCAATATTGTTAATAATTTCTTTCTTTACAAAGTTAGAAAATCTAGGACATCAATCTGAAGTCCCCGGTGCAGCATTGCATGCTCGATGATTCTTGATCGAACTTTTTGCGCTTTCCTTGGCCGCTAGTTCGTTATTACCAGTGGCGCCGAGTTCACTAAAAATAGGTGGTTCAATTCTCACCAAAGCCTACCCACCCACTCATCCACAACACTGAACGACACAAAACCGCTCACTACCTAGTGTCCTAACTCCTAGTATCTACTTTATACTTACTATTGTAAGTAATAGTATGAACTATCTTAGGTAAATATGTTTACTTACCCACCCAAGACCCACCCACCCACAATTTTAGGTGGTTCAAATGCACCACCTTACGTGCGTACTCGGCGCCACTGGTTATTACAACCGGCCAAACGAGTTTTGTATACGTTAATTTACGAGTCTTGTTATCGCTGGTCAGACAAAATTCGCCGACTGCTTCCCGAGTATTTCGGGCCGAGTGTGGCGAGTCCAGGGAAGACTACCCTCATTATGCAGTTCAACTATAATGTTTACTACTTTCTTGTAGGAATAAACAGTACGAAATCATTCGCTTCTACGACAACTGTCAAGATTTATTTTACTCAGTAAAATGAGTGTGTGAATTTGTAATGTTCAAGTATAAAAACGTGGTAAAATAGTCAGTAGTCACGCTTTGCGCCGTATGATGTTATGTGTAAACTGTAAATATAATAATAATAATATAATGATTTTCTATCGCGAATTTTCTTCGTAACGTATACTTGTATCGTATAAATTGTAAATGATCCCTATACTAACCCTATCGCATTTTCAATAATAATATAGTATTTCATATTATAATCTAAATTTTTAAAATCATGAAAAAAAAAATGCATTTTCAAATGTACTTGATCAAAACAATTGTCAGATCGACTGTGGCATGTACGTGTATATTATTTGATCAGAAACAAACGATATCAAATTATAGTGTATTTTCAGTTCTATAAAATAGCTGCAAGTTTTATTGAATTTTCGTTTGTAATTGTGAATGTATTCAACATTTCCAGTAAAAACATTTGATTTTTTCGGCACAGGTAGTTACACTTTGTATAAACGCGGTGCCGGCTTCAAAATGTAAATATCAATATATTATGTCAGGAATTGTAAGGTAGGTATTGGCTTCGTGAAGACAAGCGATATTCTAAAATATGTGACATTTAATAATGCCATAATGGACATTATTGATGTGGCGTTAAAATTAATACCTCGGCTAAAATTTAAAAATACATTTATTTTTGAAAATAATTTAATATTTATTTAAACGTGATAAAACATAAAAAATTAATACAAATATATTATTTAGCGTAATAAAAAAAACTAAAAAAAATGATATTAGTGAATATAATAATAAGAAATATACGTAAAAAAAAAAATTACAAAAAGTCTTTAATTAAAAAAAAGACTACATATTATATTATGATCAACGCAATATTTAAGAATAATTTTTGATGGTCGGAATATTTGCCTAAGAACCTATACATTTTTATCATGTCATCACACATCACTTTTAATGTGTGGTGGATGTGCTGCATTCAACACACACATATCTTACTTACGTATATTATTTTATTACTTGGCGTATGCAATAGTCAGTATATATAGAAAAAATAACGCTTTATAATATATAATTTGTAATTTATATACTTATATATATTACGAGTCCGAATAATAAAATGTTTGCAAAAGCTTTCTGAATTGTTCGCGAAATGAAATTAACGATATTACAATAATACAATAACTCTAAATTGTTATTATATCGTTATAATATTATGTTCTAATATAATAAAATTAATAATTATCGGCCTGACGTTCGATTTCTGCGCGTTACCGTTTTGATCTCGTATACGGGCGATGGAATGGTTAACCGGACGGTTTTCGCGCGTCCGTCTAATAAAAAAAAACACGATAATATAATATCATTATGGTGTTGTTATAACGTTGTAACGACGTCACTCTACACATCCGGGCCGTCCACCGGACGCCTACCGTCGACACCAACGGACATGTCCGCTGACCTGGCCACCAGTGCTTCGATGACGCTTAGCTCTTGCAGCTCGCCACGCTTCCGGTGCTTGCGGCCGCCCCCGCCTGCAGCTGTCTGATTGTCGCTGGGCTTCATGAACGGCTCGTCAGCAGCAGCTCCGGGGTCGTCTTCCGCGCACCACTGGCAAGTCATGCGGGCGTCGTCGCCCACCTTGACCGTCTGGTGGACGATCAGCAACGTCAGGAACGACACAGCGAACAGTATGCCGGGTACGGTGACGCCCACCATTAGTTCCCACCACGTCTTGTTCAAATCGAAACGAGCTAGCGCCGAGAACGAATCGTTCTGTATCAACAACAACAACAATAATAAACAACAGTGAACAACACGCAGGCGTCCAATCGTTATCCGTTGTGAAAAATCTCAACAGAAACCTAAAATTTAATTCCATTGCAGAATTATTACGGAGAGCGGATTTACGCATCGTACGACTGATCTTACTGTCATGGGATGAATTTAAATCTCGTGAAAACCGATATCTGCCGAGTCCCTATGTATCCCACAAATCATAAACTCTTTTAGGCAGTAGGCCACTATTTATTTTATAAACATTTCTAGGGCTGCACACATAACTAAAAGATGTAAATATACCTATAATTTTAAATAAAAAATGCAATTTTTATTATAATCATGCAATTTTATCAATAAGTCGAAGTTGCCCTCGAATAACATCTAATTTCGCATTATATTGTATATATTGTTTTATGACGGAAATGGATTCGTTACAAGCTAAACATACAGATGTTTGTTTAACTTGTAGGGTAGAAAAAATAAATATTGATCCATTTTTCTCGGATTTGCGACTTTGTACATCGCGTTTGTTCTTTGTTATCTCGGACTCAGATACTCATTTGTCGGAATCTTTTCGTTTTTACTGACTGACATATACCTACATTTAAAACAGCGATAAAAAAGCGTAACATTTATGATGCGTATTATATTTATATAAATATGTTAAGTATTCTAATATCGAAAGTCGACTTTCAGGCAACAAGTAGACAGTAGACAAATCCATTTATATTTTTATGATATCGTTAATATTTATTTTCGTGGATTAAGCAGTCGTTGGCATCTGGCTGAAACTTTTATTTTAATACATTTCTATTAGCGATCATTTTCCGTGGCCGTACGAAATATGCAAAACATATACACGTGAACACAACTAACCTAGTCATAGAGAAAAACTATTTTGTCAAAAATAGAAATCATAGATTTTATGCATACGATACTCTGTTTTGCGGGCTAACTAAACACCTAATATAAAGACTACTGACCCCCTGCTCCAGCCAATATTCCTAACTTACCCCCTCAACCCATATTTATGTACATTATTGTATATGGCTGGCAACGGGATTACGTATTATAACGACTCGGAAAACCAATACAATAATAAATTAATAAATTACGCGACGTACGCGTTACCTTCGTATAAAAACACGGGAACCGACTCAGAGCCGTGTGATTATCGCCAGCCCGGCCATGCGAGAAGCTAAAGTCTCTACACTCGTTGCGCAACGTGTTCACGCACCCCTGCTGGTTGATGTACAGTCTGCTGGAATTGTAGACGGTGAGGGCAGATTGCGCGGGCACGAACTCGTTGGTCTCGTCGAGCGGCCGGTCGCTTGCCTCGTATATCGTCCAGAACGTCGTGAAGTTGATGAACAGTTGCGGCATTTGCGATTCTTCGAGCACCGTACCGTTGATGCAGTCAAATGCCCTGCGGGTGGTGGTGGCAACAACAGCAGATGAAAAAAAAAATGAAAAATGAAAAACAATAGTTTCAAATATTCATTGTTTCCCTGCACTCACCTCAGAGAGTTGACGCTGTCTCTCGTTATGCCGTTACAGCTAGCCATGAATATGCCGATGGTCGAGTTCTCGTCGGTCCAGATCTCTTTGGGCGTCGCAAGTGGTTCGCCGTGCGCTGCATTGCCGTTGGCCTTGTTGTACGCCACCACTCGCTGACAGTCACCCGTGTGCACCGTGTCCCCCAGTCGCAGGAAAACGTTCACTCCCGTCGTCGTGATTTTGTTACAGAAGCGGTCACAGTCAAACGGCCATTTAATCGTGAAACAACTTGAAAACGAAAAAGTTTTTTTAAAAAATTTTATCAGCTATTACATAATACATAACCGCACGACGACCGTGTGCGGCGGTGCAGTAGGTCGTCCATATATGCGAGTCGAAAGAATCCAGCCTTTACCTCCCGTTGTCACAGATAAAATAACCGTTGAGCTTCAAATTGTCTCGGTCGCTGTCGATCGAAGATCCACTCTTGTTGTAGTAACATTGGTATAGCTCTGACATATTGGAACAGTGGCCCAGCCTACAGGCCATGATGCCCGTGAGGCCCAGACACTCTTTGTTGTTGTTGCAATTGTACCGTTTAAGTGTATCCGGATTGGCCTGCGGAAAAGCGTGGTTGATCGGATGAGTTCAGACAATCAAAGTATTATAAAGTTGCGTTTTATGCAGTGTGCTCAGCAACTTTACGCATATTATTATTAGCCGGCCAGTGACAACGGGTCGATCACGGGCGGGGTGTGTCACACGTGTATCGTGTTTTAGTTTTGGGTTTGTTCGGATTGAACCTTTTGCAGCTGGTTGACTCGTATAATATACTCGTACTACATATGATTATACCTTCTACATTACCTATATTATACACACAGTGGTTCATCAAGCATGGTAACCCCCATTTTGTCCGTTAATAATGAATCTATTCAAATTCTGATTCTGATTTTTGGAATTTTTAAGTGCATACTCAGACCATTTTTTTGAATTCTTTTGTACAACTTAAGGAAGTGTCCTGTGGCGATCCAAAATTCGGTTTTTAAAATTAGGACAACTCCTTTTTTACCGTAAATTATGTAGTAGCTAGGTAATGTTTTTAAAATTTTGATGAACCGGCTAATTCGAAATTCGAACGAGTAGTTTCTCAGTCATTAAAATGTTTATAATAATGATATAGTAGTCCTTAAAAATTGTTTAACAGAAGTATAATATAGATGTAAAGGGATCTAGTATTTATTGTACTTAACCATTTTTACAAATTATTAATATTAGGTAATGATAAATTAATCACTAAAATTTTCAAATCACTATAGCAGCCATATAATTCAAATCCATTATCATGGTTCCATCATTATACCCGTAGTACACAAACTTACAGCAGAAAAGGGAGTTATAATTTGAAAAACAAAAGTTATGCAACTCCACAGGACACTTCTCAAGTAATACAAAAAATCTCAAGAATTTGAAAATATGGTGTTTAAGTATATTATAAAAAAATTCCGAAAAACAGATTTTTAATAACTGTATTATTATAAAAACAAAAAATAGGGGGTGAACATACTCAGTTTATACACAGTATTATAGAAGCATTTAATCGTCTTCGCCAGTATGTCGAGGCTATACTTATTTTTATTTGGTGAAAAAATATATTCTCATTCGGATAGTTTTAAATATAATTCCCTTTCGGTTATTTATTCGATCACGAAATGCCGCGTGCCAAACTGGCGCGCTGCGTTTATTATACAACTATAACGTTGTACTGCAATATACATATACATATAATAATATATATAATGTAAAGTTTTAATATAATTTTTTTTTCCGTACACCCTATAGTGAACATTACAGTCGACCTATATGACTTGCGTGACGGAATCGTATTTTTTATGGACGAAAAGCACGGCGTTTTACTCAAATATGTTGCACATACCTATATTATATACATAAATATAACTACACGCGGGAGTTTATGTTTGGTTTTGACGAGAAATATAACATTATGTGTTCGGCTTTAGACAATATATATACTTGACCACACGTGGTTTCAGTGGTTTTGGCGGAAGTGGTGGTGGTTGCGGCGGGATTATGTAGTCTACCGTGGGTAGAAATATATCTTACTCGTATATTATTAACGAGGTCGTGAAACACAACAACGCGGTCGAGTGCGGTAACAAAAAAAAAAAAAACAAAACCCGCGACACCGGAGTATTGGAAACTTGCCTGCGGACACGAGACGCTTGTGAGCCGTGTGCAGTTTTCCACCCCGATCTCGGTGCCGTTGTGCCGGACCGTGACCAGGTACTGCGGGCAGTTGCCCGACGGTTTCGTCAGGCACCACTCGCCGCATGATGCCCACTCGCAGTTGTTGGACACCGTCGAGTTGATTGTCTGGCACATGAGCGGCACCGTCTCGATGGCCGCGTTGAACGCCCTATAGCCGGGCACATAGATGGCCACCGACAGGTACACCAGTGACACGGAGCTGAGCACGAACGTGAGCTGGCACACGCATATTAGACCACATATGTGCCTGTCCTGTTCGGGTATGGGCTTCGGGGGCGGTTCGTGTTTCTTCTTCCGTCCACCGCCGCCCGCGCCGTTGCCGCCCCGGTCCTTGGCCGCCATAGACTTTCGGTGCTTTCCTGTATAATGTTTAATATATTATAATATATAGGTACACAACAGCCAAAGCTCAGCGCGATATGTGTGTGATAATAATTCTAATAATTTATTTACATAGGCGTGTCCACTGTCCGGACATTTTACGCAGAGGGTGCAACCAGGCGCGTACCCAGGTAGCTCTACTTTTTGTCAGTCAACGAATATGCCATTAATTTGTCACTTAATTCTTCCTGATAATGTTGTAACTACGAAACGTAATGCTGAATGTGTTCATATATTCTATTGTCAAAATGAATTATAATTATTGAGCCTGTGGCGGTGGCCACCTGAAATCTGAGGGGGTGCAGGTGCATGCTATGCATATTTTTTTTAGTCCGATTTTTGTTTTTACTGATTCTCTTTTGCGGTCGTGCGACAAACACAGCAGTTGTTGTTATACAACTGGAGCGTTTAAAGAGCTTAAACCAAAAGTTCATTTATTGCGCGTGTATAGAGTATAGAGTTCCTAGACGGATTTCCAATCGGTATTTGTCGTGTTTGAAAACGGTTTAGTGGTAGATACAGGTAAATATTACCTATATTATATTGTGTATACGTGAGTACTCTGAAAATGTTAGGTTTGGTCTAATTGAGCCCTTGTGATTGGCATCTACCGCCGGCACAGTGTTTGAAAATAAATCGTTAAAAGCCAAAAATCGATTGTTTAATTAATTTTTACCTGTGTGCAAGTACTTAAAATAATTAAATCGCGATATATATATTTATATTATATTTACTTTGTTAATGGAAATGTTACAACTTGCAGGGTTACTGCTGTAATAACAAAATTAATGATTAAAAAAAACCTGGCCATTGTCTATTTAAAATTGCCTTTTTAAAATGCAATCATTGTTTATTGTAATGTGTATTACATTTTGCTTACATTATGTTATTTACTATTTGATCGATTAAATGGTTATAATAATGTTGTAAGTTATAACTAATAAAATTATATTAAGCGATTTTATATGCTGTCATTCTGTACAAGCTCTGCAGTTCGGTAAAGTGTCTAATTTGGCTAACGTCAGGTTTTTGACCTCTAAATTCTTATTATATTAGCGTATTATTATTATTATTATTATTACACGTGACCTTTTGGAATAAGCTTCACTTTTATGTAAATTAAATCGAATATACCAAACAGTGTACTTGGAAAACGAAAATAATAATGAAGTAACGATTTTGTTTATGGTTTGGAAGAGACTTTTTAAAGCTTATTAACTACAAATGTTTGGAAGAAATTCAATATTTTTAATTTTCAGTCTTATAACTTATAAGTTATACATGAAATATGTATTCTTTTTATGATTTCGTAAATAAATGGAAAATAATAATAAAATACATGATGACAATATATTTCTACCTACCATTCTTTAAAATTAAAAATAATTTATACTTTGCATTCAATTATCCGTTGTAACAAATTTCCCGTATAAATTATTTTTAGGGATACTAAAATATGCAGATAAACTGTCAACATATTGGAAATAGATAAGATTTGTTTAAAGTGTAATTAAACTAAACTACTTTTATTTTAAATAATTTATTACTATTATTTCTCTCTCAAATATTGTGTATTGTGATACCTATGAAATTATTATTATTAAATTGGACTTAATAAGCTGATGTCGATCATAGTAAAAAGTAAAACCTGAAGAAAAATGCATATACCTAACCTACCTATATTCTCTGTTGTGTGCACTAAATTTTGTATACGGGTAAGCGAATTATTTATGTTAAACTTTGTTGGTTCTTATTATTATAGAAACTTATCAAAATTTCTCGGTGACAGCTTTGTCGGGTGGTTGGCAAACTTTTCTTTTATGGTACTTATTAAGAACTTTCCTATCTATAATGAAATAACCGTGTAAAAATGAAACTGAAAAGTAATATTATTGTCATACTTTAAAAGATGAAAGTTATATTTTTTAGATTTTACAGATACAAAATATATTTTATCTTATAAGTTAAAAGATCATATTATTTAGTTTTACTAAGGCTGTGAATTTTACGTAATTTAAACTTAAATATTTTCTTAAGATCCTTATACATGAACAAAAAATTCTTAAAAGTTGTTACTTCATTTGCAAATTGCAACATTTGTTTTCCTAATAAAATTATATTATATTAATGAATAATAATAATGAGTATAAATACTTTCAATAAATTTGTATCAAGATTACGTTTGTATTGTGTTTTAATCTATTAGTTAAATAAAACTAAGTTTAAAAAAAAAATATATTTAAAAACTAAATTAGTAAATTGAAGTACAGCATAATATACACATTATAAAAATAAATACATAAGTACTTAGGTACTTAATATTATATAAAACACATTTTGTCCTAGGTGTAAATTCACGTACATTTACGGCCCTTACACAATCAAAATATTAAACAATTTTTATGCAATTATTTAGCATGAATTTGCACGACTATTTTTGTAATTTTCACTCCTTTGGGTTATGCGTAAAATCAAAATTTTCTCCGTCAAACATAACTATGGTCGTATCAGAAATAATTCCCTAGCAAATATTTAGCACGTAGTAATTAGCGTGAATTTTCATGACCGGACCTGATCTTTGCACGTTATTCCTCCGCCGTGTAAATCATATTTCCTTTTTTGCGTATTTCCCCAGCCAATTCACAACATTTAGTTTATTTATTTATATTCTACACATATTCTAAACGGATGAGACCAAATTACATACAGGCAATTTAGATTAATATAACATAATAATTTCGGTGTACATTTTCATCATTCACTTATTCGACAGTGAAAGATTGATATTGATAACACAAGGTTGCCTGTGATTAAAATATAATCATGTGGCTGTCATATTACATGCACACACACACACACACACATATATATTATAGATAATTGTATGCATGGTGAATACTTACAGTTTTGTTCGTTTCTATTCGGTCGTATGTTTTGGAGCATATCAAAATAAAAATATATTTTAATTAGAATTATTGTTTATCTGGTTTTTTTTTGTTGTATTTAATATATCTCTTGAAAACTGTTTTACCGTTGATCTGTTTTAGTCATTAGATGTCGATTATACGTTTTTAATTTACCCGTACATGTATGCCGATAGATGTCTAGTCGAAAACTGTTGCATTACGAAAACATATTTGAACGGAACGCGTAATTCCGATAGAGTGACACTCCCCTGTTTATTCGATGCCGCCAGCGGAGAAGGGTCCCAACCACAACGAACCCTGGTGGAAGTTTTTTCTCCTTGTACGTGTCAGCCCCTCTCTTGTACTGGGTCAAATCGATTGTGTTTAAGACGATCTCGCGTTGAACGTTTCAATGAATTAATGTATAAGCATTATGCTTGCTGCAGCGGTAAACAATATCAATACACAGTACCTACCCACATCACAGTATAGTTTATAGTGTAATCAAAATGATACAAACATTTTTTGGGCGTTGCATCGATCTGTAGACTGTATTCGTCTGACTGTGCTTTACGTTTTAGCGGGGATGATGGTCGTAGTTTGAAGTGTATTCAAATTCAATAATTATTTTTTATAATTTTTTAAACTGTATAGTTTATTTGATAATCAGTCATATTTAATAAACAATTTATTTATGAACAAGCAGCATAATATATAATATAATATTTTATATTTTTATAATAATATGTATGTATAATGTAATAATTATACGTCTATAAACTATTATAAAAAGTGAAATATACATGTATAAAAAATAATGTGTCTATGACTAAAGCGATTCGCTTTTATATAAGCTTTGTAAATAAATATAAACTCATATTAAGTAAAAAAAAAAGACATTCTTAAGTTAAAAAATAATTTTGGCGTACACAGTTATTGAAATTGCATTCGGGTGAAGTCAAAGCGAAATACAAATGTAAGTATGAGCGTAGTTAGATCGAATCAGTGAACTGAAAATTTAGCACTCGCTTCTGTGCTTGAAAAAGCCATTATTTAATAGCAAATGTGTGTGTTTATTGATCAATAATCGCCATCTTCTTCATCTGTGCTGAATGGTCGTTTGGACAGTTTTCTCCTGTAATTATATTTGGGGTGAAATAATACATTTTTTCGATACACAAAACATTATTCTGTTAAATAACAAATAGCATTTTATTCATTATACTCGTAATTTATAATACTATTTGTTTATTTAATTTTAATCTGGGCAATTTAATATTAGGTTAAAATAGGATTATATAATATGATATTCAATTACTATGTTTCTATTCTTATAATTTAGTTTAAGATAAAAAACTAGTAAAAGTAAAATTCCATATTAATTTTTTTTTTTTACTATTAACTATTTGATTAATATTGCATTTGATATATACTTGTATCTAATTTTCAATTTTAAAATTATATTGTGTTGCACTGTTGCGTCATTTTCTTTATTACTCTATCGTAAAAGTTTAATTTATTCTTAAAAAAATATAGATTTGACGGTTTTAATATAAAAGTTAATAAAAACTAATTGGGTTTATATTGTGTTCAAAACTTTCCATTTCTTTACGTAATTAAATTTAAAAGTTGAATACAGTGGTTTTTGTTTTTCAGTTTGGAATGTTTTCAAAAACGTTATTACGAAATTATCTTTTATACACTCGTGCAAACTGTATAGTGTATAAATAAGAGTAGAAGATATGTTGGACATTAAACTTAATATTATAGCATCGTCGACGGCAATAAATTGTCGTTATTGTCGAATGAATAATATACAAGTTGAATACTATTAATGTATAGCTGTTAGAATCATATAATAATATATTATTATGTAACTCTAATTTAATGTCAGACGTATACAAGGACTGGTATAATAATTTTATGAAATACATTTCATTCGGGTCGTCTGTAGTGTATTTTCTTGTTTTCGTTTGGCTCGTTGGGTATTATTATTATTACTGTTATTACATTTATGTGAACAATTATTTTTTTATCATACAATTTTGAATTTGATTCGATCGCGTGTGCTGTGCGGAACGACGGTGGACGAAATTTTACTGGTATAACGATTTAAAACGCGAGCGTTCATCGTATATTATTTACTTTATCGCTGTAAAATTAATCGAGTGTAAAAGAGTAAAATAACTGTAAATAGTACCTATATTATATTAAAGTGTTAATTTACAATATAATAATGTCATCAGATTGGAGATATCTGGGAATAAGGGAATAATGGAATAAGGGAATACCGAGAATGTTCAGTTGGAGAATAAGTGTTTTTACGGACATGCGAAGTCGGCAGAGGTCTTGAATTAGTGATTACTACTACAGTGGGTGATAAAGAAAACAATAGATACAGCCTAGGGTTACGAACCTTTTTCAGGCCTCGAGCCAACATTTCGTAATCAAAGTTTTAAGAAAAATGCACGTGCCAGTATACAATATATGTCCACGGGACCTATAAACAATTTTTTAATACCAGTCATGGATTTTGTTAATTTGCTAATTTAGATCCATAAAAATCGCAACACATTTAAAATAACTAATGGGTTTTTGAAAAAGTTACAATTTTAAACCTATATAAACTATTAAATTGACATGTCACCATTTTATTACAATTTAAATAAACAATTTTTTTGGCTACATACATCACGGAAATATGTGACACACTATGTCATACTGGTTGAGAATCATTGATCTATAGGTACGAAGAAAAATAGATGCTCACCTGATCACTAGTTGCGGGTTTTCGTTTTTCATCGCTGCCGTCTTTCTCTTGTCGATCATGAACTCCCTCTTGAGCGCCGGACAGTACCAGTAACACAGCACCGTGCACGACAATACGAACAGCGTCCAGGGTATGACTACGGCGGCCACCAGCGTCTTGATGGTGTGGTACCAGTCGTAGTCGGCCACCACCCTGTCCGGGTAAGCACGGCTATAGTAGCATGGGAACACTTTCATCAGTGGTGTGACATCCGACGCTCCGGCAACTTCTCGCTCCCGGCGGTCAACTGCCGTCGTCTGCAGTGCTCCGCCGGAGGTTTCCAACAACATTGGAGGTGGAGGTAGCCCCGGTGACGTGTCGTTACCGTGCCTGTACAGTTCTCGGGTCACCGGCTGATCAATGCTATCGAACTTGGGGATGTCCTCTAAATCGATGTGGCCGTACCTCAGGGCGAACGTGGTGCAGTTCACGAACGGCGGATAGCCGCATCCCTCGGTGTTCACTAGGAATCGGACTACTGTGCCCGCCCATTCCAGCGACTCGGGAGACATGTGGTCCTGCAACTTGCCAAAATACCTCGTTACGACGTCATATCGGTGTATTTTGAAAATCAGAGTTAGGTAAGATTGGTTATTCTGAATGTTCTGCAGCAAGGTTGTTGTTGGACAACAATGTGTGATACGCTATATAACCACAAGTAAAATAGGTCGAACATCAAAATCCATCAGTTTTTATTGTCAGTTTTTATTGTTAGCGAGTTTGAGTAAGAGCGATAGAGAAACGGAGAGATTCGAATAAAACTATATCGGTTATCTTATTTTTATTTGGTGTACATAAGAATACATAAAAAAAAAACTTTTAACATAAAGTGAGTTGATACCGTTACTATTGTTATATTATATTAGAAAATAATGTGTATTCATGTGTATTATAATTTCAATAAAAATGCATACGTAGTAGTTTGATTTAATTTATAATACTTTTGGCGTTTGTGAATTTTTATTTAAATTATTTATATACATATTATTTTTTAAAAATAATGATGTATTTGTTACTGCTGGAGTTTAGTAGGGGTTTTTCTTATACGACAAAGAAAATCGACCAGGGTGCTACCAGATTATACGAGTATAAGTGTATAACTATTAATAATATAAATTTATTGGTTACCGGCTTCGGCTTCCACCACATAATTAATTAATTTTTATGACGGTTTTTTGTTTAGGTACCTAACGACGAAAATCATTATGTATTTTCATCGTTCACAGAAATGAAAAGCTCATTTTAATTAGTTATAAGTTATAACATTTTATAGTTTTTGGCGTTAACTTTCGTTATATAGCGCGTTACTCATAAAACGGCCCGAAGCCGATCAATCGTTTAAAACATTAAAAGTTTTACAATATTTCAATAATTTATATTATACCTACCATTAGTTTTTTTCGTATCAAACATTTCTTAGTTGTCGTTCATAATATGCCTAGCTTATAGTTGATCTTTAATAGTCGATTGTCAGTGGTCAGAAACACAGTACATAATCTTTCGGATTTTAACAAATTTCCTGCCATTGTCTCAATTATTACCTTATGAATATAATTTGTTAGATAGTTTATTTTCTACCGTTTTACTCATTTGTCGTCTCGGTGTGATTATTGGGAATTAAATAATTAAAGGTACCTAATTGCATTTAACCGAAATTTAAATGAAAACATAACACATGAAAATGTTTTAATTTAATTTTACGATCTAAAGTTAAGAATAATCGAGCTATCAAGACATTTTCGTAGTCGTAAGTCATAGTTCAAGTCATAGAATAAGAAAAAAAAATTGTTTTTATTTTTAAGTACCTATCTATTTTGAATATTTTTATTATTATTTTTAGCACTTAAAATAATCTATATGTTTTAGTTGAGGCTTTATTTTATATTGTTCCTTGTACATTTTTTCATTTGCAGTTTAAAAAGTGATTATTTTTATAGTTTCCAAAGTATTATTGTTATTTGCGATCATTAGATACGTCATCAATGATGAAATGCTAAAACATTTGTGGATATTTCGTGATTAATTGTCAATAGAAAGCGGTGTTATTCACCTAACCTTTCAACAAACTGATGACCGTGTATCGTAATCTATTGATGTCGAATTTTGCATTCGACACTCCGTTGTGAGTAATGTGTATACTTCCGTAGGTATATAGTATAGGACAATCTTAGAAGAAAATCGACAAATTTCCTAAAAAAAAACCACCTAAACGCAACATTTTTTAAGTATACACCCTTTGGTTTCGTGCCTGTTCGTATTGTTGGTACGGCGTCAGCGAATAGTTGACCGTGATCTGATGGCACCGCGTGGTGGCCGACGTGCAGCCCTCCCTGCACGACGACCATGTACACTTGCTTAGGCCCGCGGCGAACACGTGCTCATGCAGCGCGCACGTGCCTGGCTCGGGGGCGTACCGGGCGATCAGCCGGGACACCGCTGGGTCGACAACGAACGGCACGAGGAACAGGAACACCATGAAGGATAGTAGGGCTGTAGTGCCCAGACACAGGCTCACTTTTGGCTTGATGCGCTGGCAGAAGCCGTCCTCGGCCGGTTCGCCGAGCAGTCTTGAACCTTCATCCTGGCTGGGCTGACGGCTCCGCATTTCCTTTTCGTCGTAGGCGACTGTTTCGGCCATCATTTATGTAAGTCGCTATCTGTCGGGGACAAAAGAAAATCACTCGTGTTGATTAGGTACGTAATTTGACGGGGGTCGGCCGATAAGTGATGCATATTAATATATTATAGGTTGGCTGGTTGGTTCATGTGTATGAAATACATCTATAGGTATAATGTTAAAAAATTGTTTGAAAAATGCAGGTCTTAGAGTGTACCTACTTACTATACATTTCCAGAAATGTATATCATAATCAAAAAAATTCCATAGTTCAAATATTATAAAATGTGGTCGAGCTTGCTCGTTAATTCACTCAGTATATTATATAATAATTAATAAGCAGTTACTCGAATTTTGTGTTACATCTGAATCTCTCGTCTTTACGATTTTACATTTATTTTTCTAATTCATATAGTACTAAAACAAATCAACAGTTATAACATTTTTTTGATAGTTGATTTTGAATAATTATTGATTTCACCTGATCTGAATTTTTCAGTAGGTATAATGTTCAATTATTAAAACTTTAATTTCTTTTTGGTGTAATACATGGAATATTAACATTTAGAAATATATTCGACTTTTTACTTAGTAAAATATACTTAATTTATGCTAATATTATATTAAAATTTGCGTTAGGTACCTATACTCATTTTAATAATAGGTATTTATGTGGAACATTTTCATAATTTTTAAAAAGAGTTTCGTTGCGTTTTTAAAACTAAAAACTATAGTGTAATCGCTTATATAGTAAGGTTAAAATAAAATATTGTAACAATATAATAATTTATCGTGTATTTTTATAAGTATAATTTATGTTGATTTCACTATATTGTTAAGCAACAGAAATTATGCATACATATAATTATATTGAATATATATATTTTATTAGTTGTTCGTCGTAAAAAAATGTCTAAAGATATATCAATATGAACAATATTATTATATATAGCATGCGTGTTCGGTATCGTGTACGAAATCGGTACATATCACAATAATATTTTAGACCACATTTTGTTGATACCGGCGAGATTTTCATATAGAATAATGACAACGTAAATAGTATACAAATTACAATACATTATATAGATTTACAAATCTTGATCTATAAGCGCATCTTTTTAAAACTATTATACATAACCTAACCTATATATAACCTAACCTTATACTCAACCACGTTCTACTTCAAACCACTAAAAAAAAACCGCTTGTGTATATTGGACGTACATGCATTATTGTATAAATTATAACAATATTTAACGTATATATTATAGTATAACAACACAATCATAAATAATTACAATGAGTATAAACTTAATAGTTAATTGAACAATTTATTATTTCAAAATGGTATATCTTAAAATATAACATTTTATTATATATACATGCGCCCCTTTATTGTTTGTATTGCAATAATTTAGTTATTATTATATTTTTGGTGATATTGCTTTTAATTGGTTTAAAGTACAGCAAAAACGGCTTGTCGCGCATATATCTATAGAATTATACATAAAGCTTATTGTTTAGGTAATATTATCGTGTGTATAGATAGGCATCAATAGTGTATAAAAAAAATATATTTTTAAAATAATTTAGCGACGCGGTAAGGATGTGTCAAGTCACAATATTAATGTATATTTATGTGCAAAATATTCGAGATGCAATGAATTATATTTAAACGAGTGAATACAATTTAATCTCACTAGTAACAATTTTTTTTAACGTTTTAACAATCACGCGTTCCCCTCACCGATCCGGATTTGTGTCGTGTACGAAGCTTATTTTTTATGTAAGCCGTCCGGATCTTAGTGAAATGTAAGCTCTAGTAGTCTGGCAACGAATACATCTGTTGCTGACGAGTAGGGCTATCTTGTAAGAGGGGAATGCCTGAAAAAAAAAACAAAACATATGATCAATCAGATGAAATGGAAAAATTGCACAATAATAATATATAAGTAATAATATAATGTCCTGCGCATTTAATACATCATAATATAATATTAAAGACTTTTTATTAGTGTCATGTCGGACACGATAACATTTTTATACTAGCTATTGTATACTGAAATGGTACACCGCCAGTGGTGGTGGTCTCAGGACTTCTCACGGAATAAGATAGACAATTGGTTTGCAAAGGGAACCATGCCTCGAGGAAAACAATAGAATATAATCATCGAATTCATATTGAATCATCGTTTTTTTTGAAAATAATGCAACACACGTGACCTGACATTTTATTAACCTTTTCATTAAAATTAAAGGAAAAGGTTGCTAATGATAAGAAAAATTGCACATACTGGCAGGAAAATGAAATGTCGCGACGAGTATAATCATATTATTTAGATTGTTGTCTTCCACTATAAAATCGGGAAACAGCTCAAATCTCCATTTACGGCTATATAAAGTGGACGAAGAAAAGGCTGCTCCCATCAGCTGGAACGCCTACGAACACAGGTGCACCGGACGGACAGAATGCTCGATTGCCGTTGACTTACGACTCAGATACTCAATAATATTACTATTCTATATTGTACTCACGTAGCGAATCTCAGAGAGACGTGTTGTCCATGTCGACGGTAGACGGCCGGCGGCCGGCGATGCTGTCCAGCTCGCGGTCGTGCAGCGGGAACAGCGTCCGGATGCTCTTGCGCTTGAACCTCATCTTGGCGTCGTCGCCCACCTCGACTGTCCGCTGGCACAGGATGAGCGTCAGACACGATATGACGAGCATGACTACCGGCACCACGGACGCCACCAGGAACTCTTTGTACGTGCGGCCTAGGTCGAACCGGACGACGGCCAGCTCGGGTATGTCGGTAGCGTAGAAGCACCGGAACCGGGCTCGGGCGTTGTGGTCAGAACCGTCCTTGCCAAACCGCCGGATGAACACGTCGCACTCGCCGCGGAGCGTGTTCACGCAGCCCTCCAGGTTGATGTGCAGGTGACTGTCTTTGGCTATGAGCAGCTTGTGCTCGCGGGGTGCTACCACGTCGCCGGCCACAATCGGCCGGTCGCTCTGCGCGTTCAGGTTGGTCAGGTGCGAGAAGTTAGCGAAGTCGGCCAGCACGTCCTGCCGCAGCAGCGACCCGTTGACACAGTCTGTGGCCAGCAGATCTCCGGGTGGCCCGCCCAGTACCACGCTCATGCATGACGCGATGAGCACGTCGTCCTGTTCCTCGGACCATATTCGTTTCCGCAGTTCAGTTTCGATGCCGCTGCCGCCGCCTTCGTCAACTTCTCGCGGTAACGGGTCGCCGTCTATGTAACCTGGCAGGTGCGCGGCCTCGTCGCACCGTGCCAAGAACGTCCGGTCGCCGCTCAGCACGATCACGTTCTTGTTCCTGGTCGGTATGTCCACGCACCGCCGGTCGCAATTGTACGGCTCCAGTATGCGGCTGCACTCGCCACGAGTGCAACTATTCAGGCCCGCTATGGCCATGCACGTGATCTTGCCCCGGTACTCGTTGCACTTAAGCGGCGGCTCCGTATTGCGGAACTCGCACCGGAACGCGTCAGTGATGTTTATGCACACGCCGTCGGTGCAGTTGAACGTGCCGGTCAGCATCTTGCACTCGTCCCTGATGCACGTGTACCGCTTGGCGTTCTCCGGGTCGAACCCGAAGCACGTTTTGTTGACGACGTGCGAACAGTTGTGCAACAGCAGTGCTGACCCATTTTGCCGAATATTGACGTAGATCTGCGCGCAGCCGCCGGACGGCTTGCTCAGGCACCATTCGCTGCACGAGCTCCAGTCGCACTTCTGCGACGACACGTTCCTGGTGGTAGTGCACACCACCGGGTCTTCCGATATGCCCGACTTGAACTCCCGCATGGTCGGCATGTATATGGCCACGGTTAGGTACACGATGGCCACACTGCTCAGCACAGCCGTCATCTGGCACACACATATCGTACCGCATATCCGGGTGTCCTGCGGTGGCACCACCAGATCTTCGACCGGTATCGGTTTCTTTTTCGGCATGATCGCGACGACCGGCTCACCGACGACGATGACTAAGTGTTAAGTGTTATATGATAATACTACCGCGATACCCCGTGGTCGTGGCCACTGCTTGGACTATATACCGTCGGCAACGACGTCGACAACGACAACAACAGTGGTACACCCCCCGCGCGTGACACCACCAGGCGAACGCGAATAACGAGGCCAAACGCTGTGTTGTGCACACACATAGTAACGGTGGCGCGGCGGCCGGGGTTCACCGTCGATGCCGCCGCCGCCAAACGGACCGGCGCCTCGGAATCTAGACCGCCGCGGAAAAATCAATAAATCCAGACCGTTGCGCGAACAGATAACCTCGACGCCGACTTTCGTTATCACATGTTCGGCTGTGTTTTCTTTCCGCTCGCTGATAACGATTTCGCTTTCGTCGGTCCGCTTTAGGTTTTTTGTTTTTCTTATCATCGCGTCTCCTCCGCTTGTACTGTTCCGGCCAGTGCAGGTCATCGACATGTTTTCGTGGTTACAATATTATCCGCTCCACTATTCACCGCTGGCCGCCACTATTTATATTATTAGAGTTGTTGCTATGTCGCCGACATGTTATAACCCCTTTCGACGGCCGAATGCGAATGCGATCTACATCATAAACTGCTGCACCTGATACCTAACCTAACCTAACCTAACCTAACACCTAACCTACGCAAAAGCCTTTCACCAATACACGATACCGGTATCTGCACGACCTTTAGTGATTAGGTCGACATCGCTGTTTGCTGCGTTCCGTAAACGCGTCTCACCTATCTATTTACGATTTTTCGATGCCCATTTTGACGTGTACGTAACATCTACGGATTATAATCATAAGGATTTATAGTTTATTATAAAATAGGTACCTATATTACTTGATATATAAACAGCATGTAAAATCAAATCGCCTCATTGATGTATTGCTATGCGATATGTTTTTCTAAAATTAATAATATAATCGCATATTATATTTTAAACACATAACCATCGTAACGACCCAGTGTCGTGTCCTATCGATAAATTTATATAATACGTACGACGCACGACGGTATGATATATACAATATAATATACAACAATTTATTTAAATATCATAAAAATAAAAATAATATTATTAGCGCGCACGTGTTATAAATCTTACCGGGAAAGCTTGCGCGACGTTCTTGTTTGATTCGGCCTAGTCGACTGACGGAATTTTGCGATTCAACAAACAGCCGCCGGCGAGTGTTCGGGCGCTATCTATACATTCGAGTGCGTGGTAGTAAGCCGTCCGATATGTTTACCCCGAGGGAGAAACTCCTCGGTTTTGGACGTTTATAGGTAGAGCCACGGGTTCATAATATTACATCCCACGTTTTGCCGACATTTCGTTCTTAATCGATACGATATTATAATAACTCGTTGGTTGTCTTAATCATTTTTTCGTTGGTTTCGAAATATTCGTATTTTTTACGAGTGTAAATGTTGCTTACAACATATCTGTAGCAGGGGCGTTCAGTCGAGGATAAGTTTAACAAATTTACCGATGAAAATTTTGGAATGAGGTTGGTCTTCTTCACAGGCGGAAATCGGTACGAGCTTCCCCAGGGGGGGGGGGTAATTATTTAAAAAGCCCCCACCTTCCTCGCAAATGGAATATTATGTACATCCGTGGACCACGTTAATAAGAGTCGGAGTGTGGGTAACTTTACATTGGTAAAATGCGGCTATAGCCTCCGAAAAAATAGACGTTCACTTATCATGGGTATCCCGTACGTAATTTTATGATTTGATTAAAAAGAAAAATCGTTAATAAATCGATACCTAATGTTTATTTGACTCCCCCTTCTACCGAACAATTCAAAAACATCTATCAAGAATGCAGACAACACAACTTCTCGACTGTTACTCCTGAAACAATGAATATCGAAGAAAACTTATTCGTCTATTTAGACACGTCTCATTTATCGTTTAAACATTTAACAGAGCGGTGGTGCACACAAAATATGTGTTTGATTTTATGTTTTCGGTCATTGCAGCTTAAAAGAGAGCTCTTTTGTTTTATTTTTTACAGCCAAGTTTTAAGGTCCTAGGGTTTTGACAACCATTTCTAAAAAAAAAAATAGTGAATATTGCTGTAGTATTAATATGCAATATATAAAATGGTAAAATATACAACGAATTTACCAAAAATTTTCAAACTACCATTAAGTGAAAGAGAAGTATCTCTTTTAATTTTTCTCTCATAAATTCAATGAAGTGTTACTTTTTGTGTCAGCTAAATTATTTATATTAATCTTATATTTTTTAAATAAACCCATAACATTTTTAATATATTTTTATATTTTTTTGGCAAAGACAAAATTACCGTTTTTATGCGATTTAAATTAGGAGTTTCATCGTCATCTATATCATTTGTACTTCTTTCGTTTAATTAAATATACCCAAAAAATCATGTTATTTTGTGTTAATATTGTTAAAATATGCAAAAATAATCAAAATAAATAGATCATTTGTGATTTGTATCAATATTCGTGGACATTTATTAATAACTTGAATGTTTGAAAAGACTCTACAAAAAAATTATACAAATGCATATAAATAACAGGTTTAGTTATTTCAAAGAGTATTCCACTTTTGTTGGGCAATAAATAAAAGTCATCATTAATAATATTACCAACAAGTTATGATTATACCTAACCTATTCACGTATGCAAGGGTTGGATACCATCAAATTCATTAATATACAGGAACGAGCCACTCCCATTGGTTTCGCAGCGGCGGGCTCGTTCACTCCTGAATAGATTACATAATTATTTTATGATGTAAATAGAAATATTTAATTTTTGGATTCTATTTCCAGTGTATTTTAGTATGATTTATTTGTACTGGAAAGTTTTCCTTCGATAACATTCGTAGTGTATTGTAAGAAAGTCAATTTTTAATTATTTCTCAACATTTGTATACTAAAACTGTTCGATAAAAATGTGTTATTTTACTCGCCAAACAGTGGGTATATAAAATATTACAAACTATAGTATGGTGAAATAATACAACATTATAGTGTATATAATAATATGGTATGATTTGGTATAGAGTTACCAAAGTAAAGAAAACAATAACTGAATACATTTTTATTTTTTGTTCAACGATCAACAATTTTATGATTTGATTTTGTTTCCAATTTCCAGGCTGTTCGAATTCGTCCGATGATAATTTATTTTATTTTTTAAATTAGGTTTGGAGCGAGATAGCTATGTTGGTATTATATTATTGTAGATTTGTTTTTATCAGTACATACATACATATATACATTTGATTTATCAAATCAGTACGTATATTTATGTGTTTCAATTATTTCTAATGTAAATTGACCTAACTTAACCTAACAAAACAAAATGAAATACTGTATGTTGTATTATTCTTTATAGTATTTTAGGTGACCTACAAAATTTATATTTTTCAGAAAACTTGAAAATTGCACAAAAAACTGCCAATGTCTTTACGGTTATATTTACAATTTACGGTGACACAGTCACATTATACCTTTGCAATCATTAGTAGTTTTGTCCTAACTCAATATTAATCATAAAAGTACCTACTTGAATAGGAGTAAACATTTATTTTATTTCAAAGCAACAATAAATATTAAAAAGTATACAATATATTTAATTTATTTTTGGACCGTTCAACATAAACTTGATATAATAACATAATGAAAAAAAATCCATTAAATATAATCGATCTCTACTTTTTTTAACAATATAATATTATCGTGTAGAAAAGTTTAGAAACAAAATATTCGATTACAGACTACAGTATACAGTTTGCAATATCTATCATAAATTAATTGTTTGGTTTTTTGGTGCAAATGTTATGGGTAAATTGTTCTTTTACATTTTAAAAGCTTAAAACGTGTTAAACGAATGCGTTTTGAAGATGAATCAAAGATTCAGACAAGGAGTTTAATTTTATTTACAAAACTGTACAGTTTTGTGTCATAAAAATAATAAGGAAGATAGTTCACTTGTACTGGTTTGTACAATAATATTATATTTTTCGTCTGTAGTAAAATCTGATTTGTGTACTTAATCTACTGCGTACACTGCGTATGAGATTCGGTATTCTGTCAAGTATTTTTAATTTGTACTGTACTGTGAGTATGAACTACAGCAGTGACGTCGACTTGAGGACATTGGCGCCACGGGTGTACATACTTAGAACCCTCCCGCCGGCCACGGCTTGACCAATCTCCCTCTAAGTAACATTATACTCATCAGTCATCACGCCCCCATTGCGCCCGGGGCAATCGTCTTTTAACCTTTCCACCCATTAAATAGTAAATATGCCCCCGTCAACTGACAGCTGCAGTGAATGTAACTGTATATAGTATGTATATACGTCATATTATATAATATAAATAGGGAAGTGTATAATCTCTATACTTTCCAACTGTATTTTTCTGACGTAATCAGAAAAGTTTTCGCTATTTTTATTCATGATTATACTTTGTCTTGAATAATAAATAACGATAATCAAATTTGATTTCAAAGTAACCAGGGCTCGCAAACCAATGCCGCATAAAGTGCATTTCTTTCTTTTTTTTTCTCATCGGCTCATTTCGTCCATTTGCAGCTGGGTTTTTATTTTTATTTCCCCCGATGCTGTTTCGTCAGATTTCGTTTCTACGGTAACCAGAAATTCCATTACAAACGTACGCGCAAAGTATCAACTTTTTTTATTTGATGTCTCCTCCACCACCTCTCTTATAACATCGCTCATCCATTCTTACTTCATTTGGATATTATTTCTACATATTTTGTATTATTACCATATTTTTGTATTATATCTACATATTTCTATATGTTCTTGAGTTCTTGAGGTGCCAAATAAAACGTATGTAACCTTATTATTATATTCAGCAAGACCATGCAATGTAACTTTTTTTATCATTCTATATTAATGCGCAACGGTGTGAATGAATATGGAACATGACATGTGTGTATTATTGTTTGATTCTAATATATTTTTGAGCGAAGTTACATTTTTGACGGTTGTTTGATTATTCGAAAGTTTGGGAACGATAATATATTTTGCAGGGCCCTTCTTAGGGGTGGCTGGGACCCTTGCTTATTTAGCTTGAAATTGAGGCCACACGATGGAAAAAAAAATAGGAAATTTGGTATCAACAATTATTTTTGCCCTGGACCTCGCAAATCCTAAAGATGGCCTTGATATTTTGTATCGAATGAAAACAAGTGGAAACGAATCAATACCGCATATCATTTAGTTTTTAAATTATAAACCAAACCTCGAGGACATAAAATCTGCAATATAGAGTTTTTATTTGCTTATTTTATACATATTACACAATCTGTATTTAACTATTTTATAATATTTTATAAGTGATCGATTATGTTGTCAAGAGTCTTCAACTCTTAAGGGAAGGAACTAGAGATATTGATATTTCAAATGTTAATACCGGTATCCGGTATTTGTTTACTACATGTATCTGTGGTATTACCGGTTATACTGTGGTATTACCGGTTATAAAGTGTTATCGGAAATTATTGGAAATACCATACCCCAGCAAATACCGAAAATACCATACCTCGCAGCAAATACCGAGAATACGATACCTCGCAAATACTGAAAACACCCGGAACTCGATAAACGGTCATTTCGGTGGTAAATTAGAAGTGTTTCCAACCCATAAAAATGTAACATCTATTTTAAAAATTATGTTTATAATTATTCATAATCGTTTACTAACCTAACCTTCGGTAAATACCGTGGCACGGTATTTTTGGGAACAGTGGTAATTACCGAATCTTGGCTGGTATACCGAAAATACCGCCAGCCCTAGAAGGAACCACCCATTGATGGAACCTCATGGGGTTGAGTGGCTGTTCTTAGTCGCTTATTAGGCCTTAGAGGTTTAACATGTGGTAAAAATAAAGATGTAAAAATACAAATTTAAACATCCGTTGATGGGCCCGACCGCCTACGGGAATATTGCTACACGAGAAAGATTGTTAGTCTAAAACATTATATTATTCATTTAAAACTTATACAGTAATTTCGTTTTAAATTGTGTGGTAATAGATATAGGATAATATAATAATAAACTATATAACAGGCTAGGTAAGCAATATTACAGTAAACGGCGATAATCAATGAAGAATTTGCGGTTTCTATGCGTACTGCTGCAGCCTGACAGTTTTTTTTTTCATAAATATTTGCTTTCGTCGGAATATTGATCAACGATTGATGGTGGCTTGGTGTGGCGGTCACATGTAGCGGCAATTTATATGCGCAAACGTTTGAGCGTTAAAGCGACGTAAAATACTATTTGACATAAAACTATAATTTTATTTCTTTGTCGTTCTTTGCGTTTTTCCGCAGTGAAATCGTGCGCCCTGTGTTGTCGTGCTACAGCTACTATCACGCTCAGTATAAATCTCGTTTTCAATTAAAATGTTTGCGTAACTACTAATAAGTAAAATAAATTGATTTTCTCGCCGACTATATTATATAATTATATATTTTATGAGTTTATAGGAATATATATTTAGGTACCGGAGACGCTAAAACAGTAAAACGCTTCGAACGTGTTCGATTTTACGACTCATCATTAAAGTTCGACTTTTATACGACATACTATAGGTATTCGTAATGATGTATGGGTTTCGATGTTTATCATTTCGCGTCGATTACGCAATTTTAGTTTGAAATTCAATATAATAATTGCACAACATATTATTAGGACATTTTTATTTTCCACTTTCGGTGGTTATTTCATTTTTGTTATTTATTTTCTCTCTTATATACGGTTATCGTGGGATTACCACCCGTAAACACGAATTCGTTTTATATAGAGCGGTAGCACTTAAATGAGAGATTTGTGTTTGGTACATTCCGGGCGTATTAAATTGTTTCATTAATCCTCCCGCAACGTACATCTGTTAGCCGCTGCTAATGCAAGGTCTTTATTGAAGGAACGAAGGAAACTCGAGAGTTTATTATAGTGTATTGTTTACTTATTGTGTGTGTGTGTACGCACGTCAAAGTTGATATTTACCAATTAAAGTTTATAAACAAGTTCTTATATATTGTGACGTGTTTCCTCGGTGTATTGTATACATTTTTAAGACAACCTATAAACCTCATAAAATATTTTGTAATAAATAAAACAAATATACATTGTTTTAAAAGAACGGCATAAAATAGGTATAGGTAGGTACATAATATTGTATAAATTAAATAAATGTACAATAATAATATCTTATAAATTAATCGTATTAAAATTGTTGATTGATATAAAAGATACCAGCTATACAATAAATTTTAAATTTTAAAATTTAGTTTTTTTTTTTATTAAGTAATGGATTTATTAGTTAGCAGGTAGTACAGTAACCATATAAATGTACCTAAACGAACAATTTTAAATATAAAACTATAAAATATGCAACTACTGCAAGTTTTTTGTCAGTTATACACTTATACATTACATGAAGTAATAAAATATTAAGTCATAAACAAAGTGTAGTGAGTTATCACATTTAATAATAAGTAGTCAGACGTACGCCAGAGCCGAACAATAACTTACAAGTGCTTATACCAATATTTGTCTAATTATATCGATATTATTTATGATTGTACCCATCACCTCATTTGTGCAGTAACCATATGATTATGGAGTTTATCGTTATAAATAGCATAGTATAATATATTTATTCGATTTAGTTAATTTCCGTATAGATTTGTATATTATATTTCAACTGTTTAATTTTCCTTTCTTGTGTAATTGGTAAAATGTTTATTTCATCGAAACTTTGTACAATAAATGTCCGTAAATCAAAATGTATAGTGATCTAGTATTACTCTAAGGCAGAGATGGCAAAATAAAAATAAAATAAAATAAATTAAGCAAAATACGTCCATACATGAACGCAAAAAAAAATTTGAATGCAATTTTATTTTTTTTAATAATAAATAACATCACGATTGTTAATATTTTTTTTACTAACGTTGACGCGTGTTTTAGAAAATTTTATTGCATATTTTAATATCACATTTTGTATATTAATACATTTTAGATTCTGAGCGGAGTGATGAATGTATTGATATTACAATGTTGTGTGTTTTTTTTGTCTGTCATAACGTTTTGGAGCAGTTAAAATGCTACAATTTTCAATTTCACCTCTAGCTTTCGGTCGAAAATTGCATCTAGTTGGTACCTTAGGGGGTGACAAAATTGAAAATTCCCAGTAGTTTTTAAAAGAGTCAGGAAAAACGGGGAAAAAAACCGATTTTTTTATTTTGCTGTAACTCAAAAACTAAAAACTTTAGACATTTTTACCAAGCGTTAACATAAGCATTATCAATAAGTGGTATAATTTTCAAAATATTTTGACGTTTTTAAACAATTTATAGAAAATTGAAATTATGATTTTTCCTTTTTTTTTCTAGAAATATTGATTAAAACCATCATAGAATTGATCAAGCATTTTTGAAAATGTAATACAAGGTTAATCATAAGTAGAACTTATCGAAATTAAAAACAAATTGGTTTTGAATACTTATATATATTATTTATATTATTTTTCATAATTTAATGGCACGCTCCTAAGAAGGTAATTTTTGGCATGTAGCGTCAGAAATATTTGCCACCTCTACTCTAAGGTTTATAATCCAAACCAACAAATCGCATTTATGGTAAATAGTGCCTTCTACATTCTTGAAATAATAACATTCCTGTTCCAAACAATTGATAGAAATTCAGTTTAATCAAAGTAGGTAATTTGCTAAAACAAAATTACGAAAATGTTTTTTTTTTAAGGTAAATTATTGTTTACTGATTGCGTAGACATTTGTCTTTCTATACTTTTGTTTGACGCAATTATTTTGATTGGCATCTTTACTCGGCAACGCTTATTAATAATTGTTTTTAATTTCAAAATTGTGTAACGATAGTTTCAGGTTTTAAATAATTGAAGTTGAGTCGTGTTTTTCGATAAATAAAATTAATTGCAATGGTATACCGATTACACGGAGCTTTCGTTAAGGTCGATTCAAAATGAAAAAAATAAAATGAAATCAGTTTTTTACGTCGTTGCTGTAACTACTTTTAGTACCTATATGATGAGTTTTGTATTACTACATACAGTACCTTTGTTAGTTTATCTTATCTTGTTGTATGTTTTTTAAAATGTGAGCTTTTCGTGTAGAACTCGAACATTTAAAGTAGATTATTTATTATTGGCATTTATTTAAACCACAGTTGCGATTGATTGGATAAAGGTTTTACTTGTTCTCGAATTCCCTTTACTATTCCGTAAGGTTTTTTGTTGGTTAAATGTGTTCTACAACTTCAAGACAGTTTTCGGGTAGTATACTTGTTTGGTAATACTTCAATTCAAATCCCATGACATTAAATATATTATTATCTAGAAGCTAAAACTAAATAAATCAAGTTACATTACCAAGCACAATAATAATTTATGTTATTTTTATTTTTTAGACTTTTGTCGGAAAACAATAAAAGTTTTCATCTTTGATACCCAAAGTACATTGTATATGTTATTTAGGTGTCTGGTTAGGTCGGCTATAAATTTAAAAGGATTGAAATACGAGAATATCGTTTTAAAGCGTTTTCAGTAATTCAAGTATATCATTGTAAAACCAATAGCTGTCTCGTTTTATTCGGGGGTAATACAATAGGTAAGTACTATAACAAACAATGTATAAAATACCTACCTACGTTGATTTTTCCCATGGTTCTGTTGATTTTTTATTTAATGTATTTTGATTCGATTAATTTTAATTATTTTTTTAAAATGAATTAAACTCTATTTTAATAGATATTTTATTTTTATCTTTAAGGGATTTTCCAACTTTATTACGCCAGCACAGTAGAACTTATTAAGGTGTGAATTATGGTTGTAATTTGTAACAGACTTCAGAATATTATGATTTAATTTTATAAATGAATTTTTGTTCGCCTAAAATGTCAAAGCCACATATAGATTAAAAAAACATAAATCACTAATAAACCTGGTAAAACATTTAATTATTGTTTTAGTTGTAGTTTTTAGATTTATTACTTTTCGTGTTTGGTATTGTTGAATTGTTCTGTAATGTTATTAAACTTGTGTATTTTTATAATTCCGTAGTTACAACAGTTATGCATTAATTATATGTTCTTATTAGTTTGTATAAGTCTTAAAATGTATTATAATATATATTTATTAAAATATATGTACGTAAAATTATCATCTCCTGTTTAGTGTTTTTTTTTTCAGGGTCATGAAATAAGATTATTATTACGTTTTTTATAACCCCTATACTAATTATCTTAATTTATACAGGGGTCTTACAATGAGATGTATTATTTTTTTGTAGGTCGTCGTGTCTTTAAGTAAAAAGTTTGTTTTAATCTTAAATATCGAGGGTGGATTCTAGTTGAAAATATAATCTAGTTTGTACTTTTGGGGATCAAAAATAGGAATAGCCGCACTTCTGTTCTTTATATTATAGGATAAAAAGAACAGCGGTAAAACTGGAATATTTACGCAACGTCTATTTTTGAAGAAATCGATTGTTTGTTTGCTTTTATTGACAAATAATTTCCGAAAGGGATAACCCTAGGACTTTGATTTGTCAACAAGTATTAAAATAACCATTTTTGAGACACATGATCTTTTTTAAAATATGTTAATGAATGTTAACCATCTACTATTCGTTTAGAAATGTTGTCTGTTTTTAGTATAGGTACAATGATTTATCTATGAATTAACCAGACAACTTCATAATTTGGTGAACATTTTTTGTTTTAGATTCTGGTACAGGAAAAAATGTTGATAAATCTGTGTAAAAACTAGACAAATCCCACTATAAGTCCATAAAAATAACATATTTGGAGGTGTCTGGTTTTTGGTTTTATGGTTAAAAACTAGGTAGCTCCGGATCAAAAATTTATTTCTGAATAATTTTTTTAAAATGGGGTTCTTTGGTTTGCGCTTAGAGCCCTTCTATTTATTGTCGTGGCCTAAATACGTTATACAGATACAATCATAATATTTCTTATGTATACATTGTTTTGTCGTAACAATTTGAGAGTTTTGAAAGTTTTTGCACTGAAATGATGCAAACGTATCATAATTTCCAAAATTATCATTGAGATAAATATTTCTTAGATAATTGTATATTTTTGTATATTATTATTGATTAATGACATTTTTTGACATTATACCCACTACCTTACTATTGTTTTTGTGATACATTGTATTTTATAGTTGTATAATACCAAACAATTTAAAATTGAATTTTATATCATTTGGTGTAGACTATACGGTTTATCGCAATATAATGTAGATCATAAATATTTCGATGACGCGCAAATAAATAATTACGGTTTTACACATACATTTTCAAAGGTATTTTTTTTTATCTGATAATTTAATATTATTTATATTTGTAGTGTGATGTTGTTTCATTTAAAGTTTGATACAAATTAATATGAAGTTGAAAAAATCAAATTTAGTGCCCTACTGCAGTATGTAGCAACTAGCATTCTAATCGATTATAGCTCTATAGACTATAAGTTATATAAAGTCTCGTAACCATATGGACAATGTAACTACAGTTATTATGGATCATACTCAAGGAAAGTAAATTTTGGAATTCTTCAGCTTAACACGAGTATGTGGTGTAACGAACAATTTAGTGAGTTATTGTTTTAACACTGTCCCTTGACCATTTTTTGCGCAAATCTGGCATGCACAGAATCATTTTTTTTATGCTTTCAAAATTTAAAGACACCCGCTATAGTGACAGTGTATTTACGGAGTAGGATCACAGGGGTGGGGGGGGTTAATTATTATGAATGAGAACTCGCGAATAGTTTTCTTTTCTCGTAAACAACATTCTAAACTGCGCAGCCGTACCTGTCGCTATGTATACGAGTATATTATGCGTTAAAGACACGAAAAGGAGCAAATAAAAACAACTTTTTTTCTCGTTTTTTTTTGGGAGACATTCACTTATTCGGTTATATTATTTAAAGCCTGTACGCGACGACAGCGGTCGCACTCTTTCACGCACAACCTCCAGCGATGTCGGGAAATGTTTCTATCTCGTTGTAAGCAATATATCAATACAAATCATCTCGTAGTCTTTTCTTATATACCCTGTCCATCTAACCCAGGGGTCTACAACCAGCGGCCCGTATATCAATTTTATGTGGCTCGCGAGTAAAATTTATAATTTTTATATATATACATAGACATTGTGTATTAAAATCACGAAATAAAATAGTATGGACTAGAAACATAAAGCGTTGTTTGGTCATAGTCTCGTAGATACCTTGTCAAATTAATATACCTACCAAACAGTTATGAACTATTAAATATTATATTTTTTAGCCGTAAAATTATAGGCATTTTAGGCTTAAGTTTAGAACACCTTATATCACTGTAGTTGTGTCCGTCCATCCGCTCATTAGTAATTACTAGTACATAGTTACGACAGTTAGTATTAAGATTGTATAACGGTTAAATTCAAAGTAAATTCTGCATAATAGCTAATACTAAAAAATATTAGGTTATAATAAAAAAATATAAAGGTTACCAAATTATTTTTAAATTGTATATGGAATTATAGTTTATTTATTGCGTTGTACTAAAATACGTTTAGAAACCCAGAACTTAGCCCGCTTGCCGCAGAATGAGCTTTGCTAACTTGTTTGTTCTATATGTATATATAAATACGTAATATAATATAATATATTATATACGTATTTTATTGGTCAATCGATAGAACCGAGATTGTGTGATTTTCAATGAAAAGAAAAATTCCTTCCTCTCTTTCGTAAGTAAGTAAGTAAGTGAGTAAGTGAGTGAGTGAGTGAGTGAGTGAGTAAGTAAGTAAGTAATCAACAGGCGCGTACACAAAATAATATTTTTTTTGGGGGGGAGGGGGTTAGCCGTTTAGGGTTCTACATTTTTATAATTGTATAATAAGAAGTTAATACAATTTCTATGATATTATTTATTTCTTATTAAAAACTTTCAATTGTATGTAGGTTATACATTTAATATTTTATTAATTAATACAATTTCTAAAAATAAAATAACTAAAAAAACAAAAAAAGCATATTTATCAAATTTTTTTTTTTGGGGGGGGGTTGAACCCCTAAAACCCTCCCTTGTATACGCGCCTGGTAATCAATTAAGTATGTAAGTAAGTAGGTAGGTAATATACCTGGTATAATACGACGAGTCGTGCAATCTCTCGCTATAGCTAAACACCACGGTTTAGGTGCCCCCATTTATTTACCTGTCACCCTTCCCGTTAAATTTGTTTTCGCGAATCACGTGATTCAAAATAGTAATAATAATAATAATAATATGTACTACACACACACACCACCCTCTTTGCGCCGCCACTGCAAACAACGACCGCACGACGACCCGACACCGATTGTGTGCAACACACGCATTGTACAAAATGTATTTTATTGCCATTTGCGCGGTGGATCGTTCGACTATGGTTGCGGTGTGGAGCTGGGTGGTTGGTGGTGGGGGTGTAAGTGGAGGAGGGTGTTTGGGGAATGATTGGAAACGTTCACCGACGCCGTGTGTGCTGCAATAGGTATAATATAATATCTTTAATTTAGCTGTTATTATAATATAAATATTATACAGACTTTGCCCCACGTATATTATATGGACCTAGCAAGTCTAATGTAAATCAGCGTACAAGTATAATATAGATCTCTGTGGCGGTGGCAGCGGTGGATAGGTGCTGTGGACTGCAGTGAATACATACGGAAGAGAGCAGTCCCGAAGGGGTTGAAAATCATAGAATCCGCGGGGGCTCTCGCCCGCAGTGTATACATTATACACACATATTATAATATATATGTGCAGTGAAACTATATGTATAAAACATCAACCAGCACCAACGCGCGTCGCAAGGGGTGGGCAAATGGCGGGAGGTTTCTAGGATATGAAAAAAAAAAATGGACCGACCAACCGGCCACACTAACCGGCTACAAAGTTTTGGGACCTTGTTATCGTCGTTGAGCTTCGTACACGCAGATAGATCGTCATTGATATACACGCGTAGTATATAATATTTATCGCCACCGCCGGTTCCAACCACCCCCGCGGCACGTGCATAAAATACTTTGCGTCAAATCATCGTTATCGAGACCTCTACCCTCCTCGCCACCGCCGTGGCACATTCGTATGTATATATCGTGTATTGTATCTATATAATATATATATATATATCAAATATAGGGCGAACGAGCCTTATCGATTGACTGAATTGTTGTGCAGTCCCATTATGCGTGACCTCATACCCTCCCGCAACATTATTCCGTCAGTAGACCAAGACACGGTGACCATAGCCCGGAAGACATGATGATATATCACGCGGTATACGCTCAAGATTGAGATCTCGTTGCTCATCACGCTATACCGCGTTGGACGCGTAGCTGCAGGTGACCTATGCGGTTACCGCAGCTACTCGCGAACAATCGATTCGGAATACTTCGCGATTGACATAATATCATCAGTATATTATGATTTAGGCCGTATAGTAAATACGTAAACATTATTTTCTTTTTCCGCGGCGGGTGTTTGACGGTAGTTACTGCGGTCACGGCACGGCGACCGTCTTTTTTCGCCCTTTTCCCACAGACGTGCAATTATATACGCATATACATTACACACAATACGCGTATCTGCCGCCGCGGCAATTGCCTATCGCGCTTGCGCGGTCGCTCGTCGGCCGTCCGTCCGTCTGTCCGTCGCTGTACGGAACGACAAGCGCGCGCGGTCGCCGGTGCCGCCGGGACACCGCTAGACGGCGCCCGGTCCCCCGCCGTACTGAACAACGCTCGCCGCTCTGTATCGCGCCGAGGAGCAGCGCACGCCGGCGACGTCGCTTCTCCGCTCGATCTCTCGATCAATCCGCTGGGTCGCCGCCGCCGCATAGAAACCGCTTATTGCAGGCCGCCGACGGAGCTCTCTCAGTAGCACGTTAACCGTCGCCGTCGCTGCCGCCGTCGCAGCAGCAGCAGCGCCGCGCCGCCGTGCCATCACGTTATTACGCTGTCGCCGCCGCCGCTCCGCCCGCACACGGTACGTCACCTCTCCGCATCTTTGTGCTTAATAATAATATTATTATTATTAATTTAATAATAAATTTAAACATTTAACAGAGGCGGCCCGAGTACATGTATATTTTCCTATTTTCATCATCCGACCGATTCGAGACATTATACTCGAATTACACCCGTCCCGTCGGACGCGATCATGAATATTTATTCATTTTTATTATATCTGTATTATATCTAATTATAATTGCTCATAAAATGTTTAATATCAAAAATACTACGGGTTTGATTGGACGAATTTAACCATCCGTCGACACTCTTCGAAGTCTGGGGGATTACTATGTTATAAGTTTATAGCACTATTACTTATTTCTAGAAATATCCGTGCAGATCCGATTCATTCCGAATCTATTGCAAATCAATTATTAATATTGTACCTCAGTCTCTTTCGATTTAAATGCTATTAACCGTACCTGCTGTATACTTATACGCACGTCGTACGTATTATCTTTTATGGTGGTACTCAAAAGTTTGTACTTTGAAAATCGCATTAAATCTAATATGCTCGCGACGACCTCTTCTCCCACCGCTTAGGTATATTTTTGTTGGTTCGGCGAACCATCAAAAGTTCACTTTCGATCCGCCTCTGTTATTATATTTTGTATATAGGTACCATAATATTATCATTATAATAACAATATATTGTATTTATGTTCGTAAATATAATATTGTACAATATTTTACCCGGCCTAATCCGACGCAACTTTCTCGATCTCTGACGCTCCACCACCACCACCACCACCACCATCACCACCACCACCACCGCCGCTGCAACCCACCAAGCTACATACGTGCGATCTACAATTTTTCACAAAATATTATTTTTTATCTCTCGCTCTACTACTATTATACCTACCTACCCGCCTATATATATTATACAGGATATAATGTCATAACGCGATGATGTATTTTCTCGCGCCGATCACCGCTCAATTTTGATCTCGATCTATTTTTGTTTCGTTCGAGTTTATAGCCTGCAGTATAGCTAGAGGTGAAACACATATACTATTATTATATAATACTCGTTGCTCGTGGATAATATAATATAATAGGTATAGGTATAACATTCTAATATTGCACGATTATGCGAAAACCACGTCTACAATATTATGTACTATATACATATATATATATACCTATACGTGTGCAGATAAACGCACGTCGAGTGTTAAATGCATAATGTATAATAATAATAATCAGTGTGTTTTTGAAGTCGTGAAAGAGAAGTAGGTAGGTACCTACGTGGAAAAAATTAATGTTTTTTTAAAAATAAACACCGTGCTCTGTACTATAAATTTGAATATTATTAACGTTTCGAGTTAATCAATTTCGAATCTAATTTCAGTGTAGGTACATATACTATATACGCATATTATATAACATTATGCATATGCCTTGAACATCGTATCCGTCCGGAGGGATATTTACATTTTATGATACAAACGCATAAATGGGGAATTCTATGCTAGAGTCTTACGTAATCTCCATTATTTTTGTATATCAAAATCGGCGACCCCATTTTATTTAATTTAAACTTGTATTTGATTAAAACGAATAAGTGTTAAATAATCTATACCCCTGTATAAAGCTGGAAGGGTAAAAAGTTTATGAAACGCTATTAAACGTATATTTTATTACAATACCGTTCATTAATTAAACCCAATAAACACCTGTGCAGATGAAATTTTTATTTTCTGAAGAGAATTAATTTTGGTTTGACTTAATCGCGGTTTACGTTTGTTTTATTAATTCCATATTTTTCTATTCATATTATATTACGATATACCTACTAAAATTTAAAGTACATACAAATGTACATACTTTATATTTGTGATCTAATTTTTTAAGTTTTTATACTATTCTAGTTTTTGGAATAGCAATCCTCATTTTATTGTAATTCATATTTTTTGAATTTATTAGTTTACGAATATTGGATATCGAACCGATATAGTTTTATTTTATTTATAATCACTTAAAGTTTATCAATAATAGTGGTAAAAGTTGCATGGACTAACCCGCAAAATAGTAGTGCCCTACTTCGGACGACAATATTATAAACTTTAAATTCTTATAAATGATTAAAACCACTCATCTTATAGGTATTTGTATTTATTGGTTCGATACTAGTACGTCAGTATCAGACAAATATTTCAAATAAAAAACTAAAAGTATAGTAAAAAACTAAAAAATATGACTAAGATAAAAACTGTACTTGGAAAATATATTATGTAGGTGTTTACTGCCGACATACCGTGTACATCGTTATCAGCAGTTATTATTACTTTAAATTATGTACAAATGTTTTTTTTCCCTGCAAAACCATAAAACTGTAAATACAACCACGATAATGCAGTCTGTCGTGTTGGAAAAAAAATTGCCTGGTTTATTATATTCTATATATGTACACGATATACATTATAACATTAGGTATACGTTAACGAAAAAACAATACGTACTAAGCGTATAATAGGTTTATAGAGGACGCGCGTGAACAATAAGTCGCGAGTTATACAATGTAGTTGTGTGTGTATAGTGTATTACGTGGGAATATATATAATATGTAATGCGAGTATAGTTTTCACGTACCGCGTATTGTACTTTATTCGAAAATAATAACTTAACAAACGAGATTCGTGCGTGTTTAGTAGCGTTTGTATCTATTTCTCTATCTTTCTCTCTCTCCTTCTATTTACAAATAATATCATAAACGTACGCAGTCGCGAGACGTTGGCTATAGAAAAATAAACTATCATAATACAAATTAACTTATATATATATATATATATATACCACACACCTGCAGAGAAAACTATTTAAGCGTTTTAAATTTCTGTTTAATGTTCGCTTTATACTTTTTCGTGTATATGAATTATGCGTAATAGGTATACCAAAGGGATGAAAAAAGAAAAAAGGTGTTGGTTTTGGTGGGGAGATGGGTGGCTTTACAAAATAGTAATATTATTATTATTAGGAGGTATAGTCGTTCATATATTTTTATACACGAGGTTTTTGTAAAAATTGAAGTCTTCGAGGCGAATTTGGGACACACACACACACACACACACACACACACACACACTATTACCATACTTTACGGCACGAAATTATTATTATTACCTAGGTAAATACACATACCGTATATACATACGTAAAACGATTGATTGCACTGTGGTTCAAACATATTCGATGTATATTTAATGTTTATATATACAATATATATTATACATATAATAGGAAGTGACTGTAACACGTGAAACGCGAATAAATGTAAATTACTCGAGTTATATGAGTTTCGTTTCTCATTCGCTCTTTAAGGGGATTCGACAACCCGGCTGTGTTTTCTACAAAAATTGACCTATTTTTTTCCAACTGTAATAACTGTTTTAGCAATCAAAAAAAAATTCCGAAAATATTTTTGAATTTTTCATGAAGTTAATTTGAAAATGACTTTTGCTTTTTAGAAATTGATCATTTAAACCCTTAAAATTTTGAATTATAATAACTTTAAAATATTGGTAAAATTGAATTAAAAAATTAATTAGAAAATGCAAGGAAATTGTTTTCAAGTAAACTTCATGACGAATTCAAATATGTTTTCAGCATTTGTTTCCTATTACTAGGATAGTCTGTACAATAATTGGCAAAAGACTGATGCTTTAAGACAAAAAAAAAATAGTAAATGATGTTCATACGCGTGAAGGTGCGGTGTTGACTTGTACTTGCGCGTGCGAATGTCTTCGTTTCCTATAATTGTTTCACACTAATGATCGTTTACTACAAACACAAATATACGCTATACACGTGGAAATTGCTAATATTCTACTCCTTAAAAACGAGCGGTATCGAATAACCGGTGTGTTTTATCTTTTCTGCCATAAGTTTGTTAGCGGAAATAATATATACATAAAGAAGTACCTATACGGTACGTGGATCCATGTGCCGCGGCGTTAAACAAAATTCGAGAGTAGGTACAAAAGGTACACTATATTTATACAATACAAATACGTGCGCAAAATATCAACCATACTCCAGCCACCCCCTCCCCCAGCCCTACTCACATGTCCTTCAAATCCAGTTCACCGCGTCGGGATCGAGAAAGTTTTCGCCGTAATTGCGTTGGTGAAACGATATACGAGTGTGTTTTTCATTACGATATGCGTTTTTAGGACGTGCAAACGGAGACGAGTAGATGACCATATATCCAACACATATACTATACACGTATAATACTCCCAGGAAAATGGATTTGACCGAACGATCAGACGTCTCAATCACTTCTCTACGCTCCTCGGTAATTGGCAAACGACGACGACGACGAACGACTTAGAAGGCCTGTATACTAACATACTTTGATGACGACGACTAAATGTTTAAGTTCAACGAAGTGTTATTTGATTTTAAAGAATTTTTTTTTTGTGAAACGTGTGCTCAATTTTTTTTTTAACTGAATACACCGGCCGTATATTTTATAGTAATAATAATAAATAAGCAAACGAATAGAAATTTAAGAAACGGCTAAGAAAATGCAAATAACACGTGGCCGACCGGTAAAACGAGAAGACGGCGACGGCCACGCGTCATGATGAGCTGATGGATGACGACGGGCCGGCAGCGGTGGACGACGCGGCGGCGGCGATCGAGCAGCAGTTGGAGCAGCAGCAACGCGAAGAGGCGGAGAGGAAGCGGCTGGAGGAGCTCCGGGAGCGGGTGCTGTTTTACCTAACCACGTTCTTCATACTATTGGGCATCGTCAGCCTGTTCGTGTTCCTGTTCCTAGTGCCGTTCCTCATCGAGCCGGCCATCACGACCATACTGATGGAGTTCGACGAGACGCCGACCACATGCGTGACTGCACACTCGGAGCTCCGCGAGGGTGCTTCCAACTGTTCGCTGCCGGGCGGCTGGGCGTCGTGCCGGGAGGGCTGCACCCGAGAAATATACGAGTGCGCGCAGATATTCGTCAACTACACCGTGCACGGGGACCAGGCTAGAGACTTAAACGCCCGACACCGGCGATCGTTGCTCGTCCGCGGCTACCGGCCCATCGAGCCCGAGCCGGCGGCCGGGTGGGCGTATTCCCTGGCCCGCATATACCCCAACGTCAAGGGGTGCGGTTACCCGCCGCACCTCAACTGCACCGCGTTTCGGGATCGGTACTTCGAGGTGGGCGCTAGCTATCCGTGCTACTACAGCCGAGTTGAACCGTGGGTGGTCATCACCGAACTGGACCTGGCCAAGAGCACCAGACAGCTGGTGTACTCAATGGTTTTTCCCATACCGTGTTTTGTCGTGTCCATCGTGTACGTGGCGCTCGCATATTTCTGCGTGTACGCCGGCCGGCACAGCAAGCCCAAGGTCAAGCGCCGCGTCGTCCGGCGGATGGTCGCCGGCGGCGCGACCGGAAGCGGCGTCGGCACCGGAAGCGGAGCTGGTTACGGTGCTGGTGGTTCCGCTTTCCGGGCCAAGTCTGCGGGTTCGGAGGCTACGCCGCTCACCAACAACAGTGGCGCTGCCGCCGCGCCTCCTTCGCCAATCGGCACCGGGACGCCCGGCAGCGAACCGCTGTACCGCCGACGAGGCGACGACAACGACGACGACGATGCGTCCGAAACGTACTACGGCGATCAGCTCAGGTCCACGCTGGCCGTGGACGACTCCACCGCCGACTACGTGAACGCGCTTCGCCTGTCCGAACACACGCTCAGACAATCAGACTCAAACGAACCGTCCAGGGGCGAGTGGTCCGATGTTGACGACGACTGCGACGACAACGAGTGCGAAGTAAGCGTGTGCGAAAGCAGCCTCGAACGGTCTGTAAAAACCGTTTCCGCTACTGCCTCCGTCACACCGTTTCCAACCAATTCCACCGGGTATGGTTCTTGATAGTTTTTTGTTTTTTTGTTTATTTCGCTTTGTACGTTTCCACATCTATGTCGTTTTCGAGTTTTCCTTGTTTGGCCCCAAAATATGGTTGGGATTTATGTCTAACCCGTAGCGTTCTCATTCTGATGTTTGTTTTTATCGCCCCAAAGAGTAACATATGTTTATTGTATTATTAATGGATTTACTCTTATAAATATACGGTAGTATAAGATATAAGGTATAAGATACTCAGTAGGAAAATTATCGTAAATATTATAGTCTAAAATTGTATTTTACAACATCTATTATAATTTAAATCGAATACGTGTTGAAAAATAAAGAGTGCCGTGATGTTCTATAATAGCTCTTCCTGGTGTCTGTCGTTTTTCTAATTAAGTAGTTCGGAAGCTCGCAAAAAGATTATTACGTCTAAACTCTGAATTAAAACTCATTGACACGTGTATTGCTACATGTTACAGCTGGCTTACCGCATTTCCGCACTCCTCGTCTCTTGCTTTTCCTTAATCCCAGCAGTTTATCTTGTATGTCTTTTCCCCTATCGGCGTCACTTTTATGTTCTTCTGTTTGAGGTCCGTTTTATCTTAAACTGTTCTCAAAAACTCCGCATCGAATCTAACTTAACCTTATGCTAGAGGTTTCATAAAGCTCATAAAAATAAACACGTATTACAATCATACAGTTTCAGTGACGGAATTAATACTGCACACACTTTGTTTGTTATTGTAATGTAGATTTTTTATTTACGGAAGAAATTCTTTGAACTATTTCTCAGGAATAAAGGGAATCTAAAAACCCAAGTCCTATCTCGTCTGTACAATATCTCAAACCTAACGAGTATTACTACCTAATTATATTATATATATCTGATTGATTTCGTTTTCTTTCTTTTTAATACCATCATAGAAATATCGTATTATTCGTAAATCTGTAACGTATACTTCAATATTGTGGTATTTGTTTAGAATTCTCTTCCACAGGGGTCGGAACAACGGGTGTTTTTCGGATTTTACATTTATTATAAAGTTTAAAAGTAATATAATATCATAACAAAAATAATGTTCTTGTAATATAGCGTACTTTGATAATATTTTTTTAAAAGCCAAAATTTTGATTTATCCTCTAGTATGGTATAAAATGGATTAAGTAATCGAAGTCTAAATTGTCACATGTACCCGTTGTATACGGATTAAAAGGGATACGGTCTGTTTCTTTTATACTTTAACGCTTCATTTTGCACAGCTCTACAACTGTGGATCATAATTGCATTTATGATTCACAGTTTCGTGAACAAATCCGTTTTCTATTGAATTGTTAAATATTCTGGTATATATTGTCAAATTAATGGCATTTACGTATTTTCTTATCGATTTCGTTGTTTCAAGTTTACAACAAAACAATATGAGTTCGAATGCTGCTCATCCATATAATTTAAAGCACGAATGTCGAGCATAATATTGTTAATTTGTAAGTAATATTTTACACACAATTACGGGAACGTTTATAGTAGGTAATAATATAATGATGATAATAATAATCGAACGTTCGCGTTAAAATTAGTACTTACGTACTACAATATAGGGAATAGCAGCGAATTCCCGTCGTTGTTCAAGTTTTCAAGGTACCTAGACGTAACACTATGTTTGTAAAGTATCAATAATCGTGATGTTTAGTATAGCTATAATTTATTTTAAATTTATAATGTAATAATGCGATGTGTGATGGTGTGTCGTTTTCGCGGCTCCCGCGGAAATTTTGTCGAAACGAATTACATACACTGCCGCGACGCAAGTGCGCAACTATATAATATACAGTGTTCTAATTATGATTGTTGGAATTTTTAAATGTATTTTGAGGCTATATTTTAAAATTCTTTAAATTTGTTGTATTACTTACTAAGAAGTGTTCTGTGTATTAACAAACTTCTATCTTTTAAATGAGAACCCCAAATTACTGCAAATTACTTAGTGGATATTTTTTTTGAAAACTTTGATGTACCTATACCTACTTAATTCAAACGAACAGTTGTTTAGTTATAAAAATGTTTATACTAAGGATAATAAAAGTTTAATAGTTTAAAAAAAAATAATATTTTTAAATATGGTCTTACAAAAATATAATATATAATATGTGATATCAGATATTGTATTTATTATAGGTACTTATTGATAAATTAATATGATTTTCAAATGACCAATCCCCCATGTCTTCCAATCTCATTATTGGGGACATATCCTTAATACACAAAGTTAAATAACTCAAAAACTACTCGTTTGGATTTCGATTTGAATACAGCAAAAATTTAAAAAAAAATATCCGCTAAATAATTTACTGTAGAAAAGGGAAAGTTTTATTTGAAAAACAGAAGTTTGTATAATATCTCCTGTAGTATACAAAAATCAGATTTTGAATAACTGTGTATTATTAAAGAAGAAAATGAGGGGAGTATGCTTGGAAGGTATCAACATGTATATATAATATAATATTATTATACATGTTTATTAATACAAATGTCACAATAACACTGCTACGTTGTGCGTAGTCACTAGTTATACACGAAAATGTTTTACGTGTCTCGTGAGTTTTTAGCTAATAAGTTGGAAAAGTGTCATCCCTTTACAATATTATTGTACAATATGCATATTATGTATGTAATCTCGTGATGATACTTTGTGTATACAATACGTGTAAAGGTACTCGGCGAAAAGGATTCAAAGGAATATTGTCGAGCATGAGCCCGTTCACGCGTAGGTACACCAAAGTTTGAAATTATCAACGCGATAATTAGAGAAACGCTATAGGGGAGATATACCGCTTTATAGACTTTAATAATATCTATATGCAATTTAATCGTGCCCCGGTTGGCTGTTTCGTTGATAATAATCGAGAAGATTATTTAACGAGCTGTGTCGCCGTTTAATTATTAATTTAATATATTTATCGACGCGACGCTGTCGTCATGTGCACGTTCCCACCTTACATTATTTTTTTTCTCGCCGACCCTCGAAACAACCATGTATAACGAAATCGTGGTTTAGTGCAGACGTGCACTGTGTCGTAGGTTTCGCTTATTATACCCTTCACAAAGATTCGACGATGCTTTTTTTCTTCTCAATTCAGTTTTTAACAATAATAATTGCAGTATACGACTTGAGATTGTCATATTCGACCGAAATACACTTGAATTGTTTCCGTGTAAATATTTATAGTAATCCGCTCTTATTGTATAAAGGAATAATGATAAAATATTGTGCAGTACTATTTTCGTTGTGTACTTATATTTTGATTTACTATGGGTACTCGCGGATAGCGGTGCGTATACGTTTATTTTCGTTATTACATATTAATATGAATATTTATATGCACATTACGCGATTGATATATATATGTATCGTAGAATATATTATGATATACCTAGTAAAACCACGTCGTCTATCAAAGAGACATAGTCAGTACTTTACTCATAGCTGTGGGTTTGTGCTTAGAGGTAGGAACCTAATAATTATAATATTTTGTCAGCGCACCGTTATTCTTATAATACCACGCGACACGCGATATCATTATTTGAACTTTTAAAGTATATACATAGGTAGTTATTATAACGATTTCATTTATACGACGAGTGGTTGCGATAATAATAAACAAATCGGTTAGTTTAAAACGCAGTCGTCCCTCACTCCATCCCACAGAGCACTCGAGAACCCCTTTATTCGTGAGTGGTTTTCTCACGAATTGAAATTTTAAAATCCAACCGTGGCTTTCTCTTTTTATACAATATTCGTCCGAGTCGGTTCCCACTGAGATTTTTGTACAAAATAAGCGCCTGCGCAGTGCCTCTTCATATGTTAAATGTACGCCACTAATTGGGTTTACGAAACTTTAATGCACAAACTGTAAGTCTGATATAAACATGATATACGATATAGCATAGTTTATTAGAGATTAAAAAAAATGTACGTCAATATTACTTTTAAGTGCACAAATATGATATATGATTATGTTATTATGTTTGATCATATAAAAGTCTTGACAAATCCGAATTCCTATAACTCTAGAATTTATCTTTCGGTTGTAATAATTAAAAAATAAAAATGTTAAACTATTGTTTTTTAAAAGCTATATAAAATGTTTAGATAATAATTCTAAATGGGAACCAATGTTCGGACGTTGTAGTAGTGATAATGTCGATTTGAAGTCGGAAGTAGTTATACACTGTGACGAGTCAATAAAATATAAAAACGTGAAGACCTCGTGCTTTCAGTTGTGCAGGTACCGAACGCGTGAAAGAATGTATTTAACGCCACGGAATCAAATAAATAGTTTATTTATTTAGTGCTATTTATGTCTAGGTTATACTTTAATACTACAATAGAGAACTCATATAAACTATAAAGTATAGGTAAGTAAAGTACACAGGGTGGGCTACTTCACATTTTTCCCATAAGGTTAACTCACGAAAACGACGAGAAAACAAAATGGCCCATTCTGTATTTAGTATTGTTTACACAGACGTGTTAATCGCGTCTATTGTGTGTTTGTAAAATGTGCAGCAGTGTTTGTACCGTTAAAATGTGATCTATACCATATTACCACTATATTAAAATATGTATTATCAGTATCGGTTTTCTGGTATACAGTTATATTATATTATTGTATGATAAAAGTATTATTACCCCGTGCAGCTTGCATCGCGTGGTCATTGATGCCCATCGTATTAGTACAGCGTTGGTAGGTACGTACAGACGCGTTTTCCGCATCATTTCGTATACTTATATATGTGTAAGCCGTTTTATTCGGGTCGTGGTAAACAAACACGTTTCGCAAAACCTATAATTTTCCCGGGAAATCGATTTCTCTCCGCGTAAACCGTATCTCTGCAGCGGCAATCGGCCGGGGTCGTATGTTTTGCAGTCGACTCGTTAGCTTTCCTCCCGCGTCAATCGCGTTTCTTTCGTATCGCGTATCTTTACGAGCTCGTTCGTTCCTAGTCGTGTGTGTGCGTGCTGTACGACTACTATAAATCTAAACGTTAATTATCGTCCCCGCCAGCGCTAAGTATATATATATTTACACACGCACACACACCCACGCAGATTTGGGTACGTGATATATATCTTATCTTACTAATATTATAAAGAGGAAAGATTCGATTATTTGCATTGAATAGACTCCGAAACTACTGGACTGATTTTCATGAAAATTGTTGTGTATATATTTTGGTAGGTCTGAGAATAGGTCATAAATTCTGGAAAACTGAAAGTGATTTTTTCGATGGGATTTATGTATTATCTCTGTCTATTTATAGGATTGATATAAGTAACATATTTTATTGTTATAATAATTTTTAGAAATATTTTATATTAACATTTTTTTACAAATAAATTTAAAAAAGGTGGCAAACGGATGTCGCTCTACTCTACAATAGGTTACAAGTGGGTCACTGTTATGGATGGTGTTAAATTTGTCAATGATATATCATTGTTTACGAAAGATGACCAAAATTTGACTTAAAATGTCTATAAAAAATTATAATTATAATATATCTTTTTGATTTTTTGGTTACACTATAAACTACTTAATACATTGTTAACTACAAAATAATTTGCAAATGTTCAATGATGACTTTCGGCCAAAATTTGAAGTTTAAATGCTTAAAAAAAAATTGGCCCGATGTATTTTTATTACTTTTGGTGTATTATTTAAACAACCTATGAAGAATCATGTAATAAATTTTCAAAAATTTGTTGGAACAACATTTTTTTTATCGATATTTAAAGAAAAAAAATTTGAAAAAACCAACAGTTTCTTAGGCTTATAATTATCTCAAAAATAAACAAAATATTAAAAAAAAATTTTGGTGTATATAAATTGGTAATCTGAACATTTGGTGAAATTTTCAAATATCTACGGTAGTTCTTTTTTGAATTACATTAAAATAAGAAAATCGTTCCCAAAAAAAACTGGTGAACATCCAATGTCTAATTTCAAACGCTCATAAAAAATTTGTTTGAGTACCTATCCGGTAAACTTTTTATTTTTGAGAAAGGTAGAAAAACATATAGAGAATCTTGTGTTGAATTTTCAAATTTTAGATTTAAATAGAAAAATGAATTTCCTAATTAAAAAAAACTGCATGATTTTTATGTGTTTTCTCGAAATTTTAACTTTAGACGCTTAAAAAACTATTAAAGACTTTTCAACTTTTTTTATAATTTTCACGTACAGCAAGCTATGAAGAGCATTGTATTACATTTTCAAGTTTTTTGACAGACTGAAACATTTTTTATCCGCAATAATAAAAAAATTAAAATTAAAAAAATAAAAATCAAAAATTATATATGTCTATAATTACCTTAAAAAAAGTCAAAACATATTGAAAATGTTATTGTGTATAGAAATTGCTTATATGCTTATATAAACATTTTGTACAATTTTTATGTATTTACGGTCATTATTTCTTCTGTTACACCAAAAATAAAAATCAATCTTGTCAAAAATTGACTGCGTAAAAATTCCCGTTTTTTCCTTAATTTTTTTTTTTGTTTTTCCCGGCACGATTAAAAACTATTGAGAACTTTTTACTTTTGACTCTGAAAGTGAATACTTTCCTATCAGAAAAGATGCTGATGAAGAAAATCGTAACACTTTTACTGCCCTTAATCGTGGTGACAGATACAAAAAAAAAAAAAATCACATCATTGTAGAATCAATACATTCATCGCTTCGCTCAGAATCTAAAACAACGAACCTTTGGCACGCTCAACTGTTGCAATGTTTTTCATTACCTACCTAATTCTGATTTTACTCAATTACACCCCTATTGGTGTCCGCAATCCACCGCAGGTGGATTGCCTACCTAGTTATAAACTGCTTGTATATTGTCCGCGATCCGATGCAGTGGATTACCTACATAAGTGGATTAAATCCATGTAAATTACTCGAGGTTAATCTTAACTTAATATTTGGCTCAGGAAACGCTGGGCGGGACAGCTAGTATTATATATATGTGGTTCACCTCATTACTTCGGTTTTGGCGAATTGTCCGCATACATTGTATATCTATACATGCATTAAAGAACATTAAAATCGGACAAAACGGTGGTGGTGGTGCTCGCGGTGGTGAATCGACTTTGGCGATAGTCAAAGGTGGCACGGACGAGCTTTTCTGGGGGCGAAATGGGAGATGAAATCGTTGAATTTCCAATGAAACACGCGGGCGCATGATCTTTTTCATCCCGTACCTATAACGCACCTCGCGACTCGCGAGACCGCTGACCCAATGACCCAATGACCCATTCGCAAAATATGATATAACTCCAGACAACTATATTGTACTATTTATAAAATATATAATATATCATGATTTTATATTACTAAATTATACAGTCGCACGCGTTATTTGTCATATTATAAACGATAGTCATAATACTGTATAATCATAATTTCTCGAATTGAGTGTCTACATCATGATATAATATAAATATCGCAATATCGCAATATCAAATATATTTTTATGTTAAAATATAATTTATATCGAATTATCGAAATATGTTTTTATTAAGTCAGCAATGGATTCGACGTCGCTTCGTTCCAATTATTTACTTTAGTTTGAATATTGTTTACAACAACTAATTGGATTTTGATTTGTTTTTATTTAAGTCGTAGGTACTTATACAAACTTTTCGAACATAACTATCATATTATTATAAATACATGTCATTTAAATAATCGAAAACACGCATTAGTGGGTAAGTTATATGTATCACGAAGCGAGCTTAATGTATAATGATTTGTGTTTACCGAATTTCCACGAAAAAATAGACCGCTGTCGCTGGTTCTTTTAAAATCAATTCTTAATATCATCTCATCTGTAATATTATTATTATTTTTACTTCGTATGTAGCGCTTAGCAGTGTTAAAAAAGTTGGGGGAAAGTAGCTTATTTTGTAAATTTTTACAGCCGTTCTTGCCCCTCGAGGCTTTCAGATGGGTCTTTTTTCCCCGTATTATAATCACCGTCTACACTCGTGACTCACGAGCCGTAAAAAATAAACTTTCGCTCTCCAAAGCTCTCCACGAGAGTTCATGATAACGCGCGTGCGCAGACTCAAAACAGCAAAATAACACAATAATAATAATAATAATATAGCTGCATTGCGCGCGCCAAGAAAATAAAATATGATATTGGGTTGTACGGGACAGTAGTGCGTTAACCGCTATGGAGACAAGTTAGACAGTTAGATCTAATACTTATTACAATTATAAATATTAATAATTATTATTATTATTCAGTCCACTCATAATAGCTTACTTATTATTGCGTCATTAGTTAATTAATCAAATTTATTTTTTATCTCTAAATGTATATTGTATAAGAAAGTATATTATGGTTATTCGTGAAATTAATTGTGTTAAATATCAAAATTATAGCAACCAATTTCACATCTCAGAACAAATCTGCCAAGCTCTATAGGACCGAACCCACAAGATATAAAGAACTTAATTTAATTTCTTAAAAAATCCAAATTGTATGACTTAATTTAAAAAAAAATCTGTAAATTGTAAACACAAATGTACATATACTAATGACCAAGTTGCCGATGTATTAAAGGACCAATGAAAATAAAAATTGTATCTTAATGCCATTTGTGTGCATGAGACAAGAGTTCTTATCCAATTATAGAAACTATATCGTTAAATTATTATTCTTACTATACGCCCTGATGTGTACAAAGTTAAATTATAATTAATAATAAAATATTAATAAAAGAAACATTATTTGATGCATAAATCATATACCAGCTCCTATACTCATACTATTTATCATAAAAATGTATGACCTGATTTCTTTTGCATCGCTGTATGAAGTGGATTGCATAATATCTTATCGAGGGTTTTAAAAAAAACTTAAATAATCAAATACGCTCGTACCTATGCATAGTACATTTAGTAATTGCGACTGTAGCCCATCTCCCAGGTCTCGTTAATAAAACAAATTTCGTAGGTGGAACCCCAAATAAGCCATAATAATATTCGTTATGTACAGTGTCTAGGGGAGACGTTACAATACTTAGAAAAAAATTATGATTTATAGTTGTAAAAGATTTTTTTTTGTTGATTTAATTTATTAATATTATTTTATGTAGGTAGAATGTAGATAGTTCGAGTCCTATACACGTGATGACATTATATAATATTATATTTTTATGTTTCAGAAACTTGACCAAGACGATGACGACGTGTATCTTAACTCCCCCTGGGCCGACGGCAGAAGTCTGAAAAGAAATCTGCATCACATCGATAACATTTCCTGGAAGCCCACCAAATAATAAATACGCGACACTATATATTATACCATTATAATGCCCGATCCGTATCGAGCAGATGGTTTTCGTTTTTCTATGATAATACCTTTACGCGTTTACAATATATAATTGTTATAAATAGATAACGTTTGATTAAATTTTCACTCGGATTTTAATAATTTAGTGGTTTTCCGCTGCAAGTTTAAATTTTGATCATATTTACTACAGTAATTTGTCTGCAGGACCTATACCATTATAGCAATCATTTAGGATAACGTAGTAATCTAAGTCAATATTTATAGGTTAGGTATATCGGGTATACCCGGTATAGGTACCCGATACCGCTGACAACACGATCGCGAGGCCAGAGTTTCAGAGTCCTCACAATAGGCAGTCCCCCCCCCCCCTGAAGATTTACACATTGTGATATCTCCTGAGATAGTTAATGGAGATATCATAATTTTGTTTTTTTTTTTTTTATAAGACAAGGACAAGGATTACAAATATCTCATATTTAAATTAAATTTAATGTTTTGGTAAAATAGTTGAAAAAATAACTTTTTATTTAATTATTTTCAATGAAAATCAAAGATAACCAGTTTGTAGAGTTTATTTTTTTGAAAATTTTGACGTTTCAACATTTTATTTTCATTGATCTCGTCATTTTTAATATATTTTTCTAGTTTTGAGAAAAATTGCGTATTATTTAATAATACATATGGTAGTCCTTATAATTCAATGTTCTCTGATAAGACTTATTAAATCATGAATATTATCGTTGTTCTACGAAATATAGTTCTCGAAACTAAAAAAGTAATTAAAAATCACGAGGTTAACAAAAATAAGATGTCAAAACGTCAACATTTTTTAGAAAATGAAACTACATAACTTCTATCTTTAATTGTTTTGAAAATAATTAAACAAAAAGTTTTTTGTTTAACTCTTTGCCAAAACATTAAATTAAATTAAAATATAAAATATTTTTAGTCCTTGTCCCCATGAGTCGTATGAAAAAAACAGAATTATGATATCTCTATTACCCATTTTTAAGGGGATATCGCATTGGGTAAATCCTCACAGGGCACCCTGTATAATAGCATCAGTTACACTTTATATGCACTACCGTCAATAATGAAAATTAGGTAATATCGTAAATGTCTAGCAAATATGAATGCCTTACATTAACATGCATTAATAGACAGTATAGGCAATGTTGTAACGAGTATGAATAAATGTCTGATACTGATAGACAACGTAGATAATTTTGTTTAGTTAAGTATTTAAATTAGGTTAGAAATTTAAAATGACGCTACACAGTGCAGATCCGCTTTTTCAACTGTTATACGATAAATTACATATTACACTATTGCAGAGTCGGAAAGTAAGTTATTATTAGTAGTTAATACTGATTAGATACTGATCGATTTAGGTATATATTATGCAATATGCAAATTGATTTAACATTTTTATCAATTATGTCTGAAAAAGTCCGGAGTTATCGTCATTATACCTAGGAAATATTTCTAAATGCACCTCCGTCTGAAAATAATGGACATTAATTTTATTTCTTATTCAATACCGTACACTGTCTTAATTTGATCGGAAATATTGTTATTGACTGGGTAGTCATTATAACGTTAATTCCTTAATTTTCGTCTTTAACGGTAGGTAACATATTATATACATAGGAGGTATATATGTGAGCAGACGGACAGTGCGGAACAACAGTGTAGTGTTCGACCGGTCGTTTTTTATTCGACCAATATATATTATGTGACTTGCGCGTGCCACTATGCATGTCCGTTAAAAAAAAAACGGAAACCATTCGACGATCATCAATGTACGCATTTCGTTCGTCTGGAAACCGTGTAAGATTTCGAATGTTTTCCCCCTTTTGAGTCCGCTCGATCGCGTTCTATTTAGTATAGGTACGTATCATGTCATGACATTATAATGTCGACATTATAGAATTCGGGAAATCATTAAATTATATTATAGTATACGCACAAAGTCCAAACGCCTTTAAGACGTAGTTTTTTTAAACACGTTTTTCGTTTTATTAAAAACAAGAAACCCATCGCTTTGTGTGTATATAATATTATTCACGAGAATCTGTACAAAGCCACTTTTTCTTCGTACTAAAGAAATATATTGACTTTGATCCCGACCGAAGAAAAACATTCTATTTAGATTTGCAGGAAAACTTTCCGAAAGTCCGTACGGTTTTTGAACTTTTTTTTTTTTATAAATATACATATAATTTCTTTGCGGACTTTGGCGCGCGCGTTTCGGACAAACAGATACGATGTAATATACTGCAGGGCAAGCAGCCGGGTTTTCCCGATTTCCCGATTTCAACTACGCATCATATCACGGTAAGAGCGTGGGGAAATATCGCTCGGTGTCCCGCCCTGTACGTACATTCACGTGGCGATGTTGGCGTGTTTCATAATATCATCACGCAGGTACCTACATAATGGCATTGTCCGTCAAATTCGGTACAACAGTAATTTGTAATAACAACAAAAACAATACTATTGGCACATATTATATGGCAACGATAATATTATTATAAGAACGATAAAGGTAAAACTACCTATACATACGGATTTATTGATATTATTATTATTATCGCAGTGGCTGCCGGCTTTTGTTTTGTCTATCTACGCGTATTATACGTGAACCAGGGTCACTGTGATTGATGACACGTATGATACATACAATTGCAGTAATCATCGCAAGTCGTCGGAATCAATACGGTATGAATATCAAAACGTCAAATCGTAGGCCATAACATGTTGAAAATAGGGTTCGAGAGGATTAGGCCGAAATCTCCGTCAAGTATCCCCAAATAAAATCGTCGTCATCGAGTAGGGTATAATATATATTTTATATTTTTTTTCTACGATTTGGAAAGTGAACCCAATAGCTTTGTTTTTCTTTTTTTATCTCTTCTATACTATGTAGTATTATAGTATATTATACACATCGAAAGAGATACTAATACCAATAATATAAAGTAGGTACCTACCCATATTATAGATCCAGACAATTTGTTGTAAATTTCATTTTCAGGAAAAAAACGACTTATTCCACTTAAATACATATTATAGGCCGACAGATACAACTTTATAATCAGTTTTGTTTTGATTTCTATGAATATCGAGGCAGGTAAGGAGGCATGGCCGTCCACATTTTTTTTTTGGCCAATTCTCTATTAGAATAGTGGCAAAACAGTACAGTCGTTTGTAGATACGCGGCCTTTATACATTTATCAGAAGTCGTATTTTTTGTTTCGTACAGTATGACCTACATTTGATTATCTTGATGATTTTCGTTCACCGACAGGATTTTCACCCGCTGATTTATTGGTCGATTCTATGATAAAAAACTTTAGTCTGGCCACCCTTGCGGGCAGTCTTGTTAAGTATTCGAATACTTTTTTGGTGTTTTAAATACTTCTCAAATATTTTTTAAGGTGTGTACTTCAAATATTTAAAAAATACTTTTTCTTTGTATTTTATTCTAGAATTTTAAAGACTAATATTTTTGTTTCGTATTTTACTATTTTAAAAATTGTTCTTAAAATAATATTTTATAATGCTATTATATATTCTATATTATTCTTGATAAACGTACAAATATTTTAATATACAAAAAAGTACTCATTAAGTATTTTGAATATTTTTAAAATGTATTTGTATTTATATTGAAGTACTTTTTAAAAACAGTGTTCAAATACGTGTTTCGAGTACAAATGTCACTAAGTATTTGAATATTTATTCTTGTAGTATTCTCAATACATTTTAAAAGTATTCTTAACAAGACTGCCTCCAGTATACATCATGTTGTTCATTATATTAATATAGCGTGTGACGGCCGGGGTGTACTATTTGGCTGTCGAATAATAATAATTTTTATTATTATTGTTATGTATACGTATATGACCCGAGTAAAAAACGCGATTTCAACTCTGCGTTTATTGATAAATTACCGATTATGATAAGTGTTCCTAACTAGACCTGTTGGCAGGGGTTTTTTTTATAGCCGTAAAACGCCATTATTCGTGTATCGTCGTGGGTGCCCTTTTCTGTTTTCACTTTCAACATACCTCGTTCATTCAATGGAAATTATTATTATTGTTGCGTACCCATAATTGAGCTCAGATAAGTGTGTACCTTCCTTGTTTTAGTATTATAATAGGTACCTGCAGTACACCGACATAATAATATTATAATAATAACCGCGTGCGAAGTGCACCGCTTTTGCAGGACGATGAAATATTGGCCATAATACTGTATTGTTATCATTTCATTACTGTACCTACGATTTTAAGAAAACTGAATCTAATTTAATATACTTAAATATCATTTCCAAAAAGACTGATACGTGCTATTCGTTGTAGATATAATAATATTATATTGTGACGTGTTTAAATATTAAATGATGAGTAGTCGTAAGATCTCAAATTATTATTATTTTTTTTAAACATTTTAATCACGTTTCTTATATTATATTATAAATACACATATATAATATATATATATATCATAAAATATGTATGATATATAATATATTATAATGTATTTATTTCTAATTAATTGTCTTTCTTATTTATTAATTATTTATTTATATAGATGTTAATTACAATACAATCGAACTAATTAATATAATATTTTATTATGTTACATTTAAATTTTGTAATGATGTGACCAGGTCCTTATGATACATACTATTATAATATGTGTACGGGTAGATTTAAACGGCATTCTTTTGTAATATTTAGGTCATTTTAATTGTAAAAATACAGACTTCCTAATTTTAGATGTTCTTTTATGTACTTAAGTTTTTCATTTAATGGTCGTTTAATGTTTAAATTATATTTACGCATTTTTATATAGGCCTAGATTTTTTTAGGCAATTTTTTGAGAGCGTTTTATTTTTTTATACTTACTATATTTAATTCTAACATTAATATTGTAAAGAAGAAACAAATTTTATGAATATATTTTTCATTGTTCTCTATAGTACAATAATAGAGTGTTTCATTTTTTGAGTCTATTTTTTTGCACTTTCATTGTTCACGTTTACTATTATAATTATTTTATCGTAACAAAGATATATTCATAATAATTACTTCGAATTTTTTTTTTTGCTTACATTGTTAAATTAATGTTAATTTTAGAAAAGCACGCGGGGAATGTGACCATCACTTTTATGTGATACACTATAATATAATATAATATAATATTTAACGATTATTATTCTTATTATTAATATTATAATTATTATTATCATCATCGATGTGAAACAGTTTACGAGAAAATAATTATTATGTTGGAAATAAAAGAACGGCTTTATTAATAATTTGGCGTTTTGAGCTAATATACTTGTACCTACTCTGTATGATGCAATGACATAATGTTGTGTAACACCTATTTGTGTAAATTTATAATTTTACCTGTGTAATGTGTATACCTACACTTTACAATAACATGTACAATATAATATAATATTACATTGTATTGTCACGTTGTTCATTGTTTACTCTGTGATGTAATTAATTATGCGGTCTTCTTACGCGTAGATGCAAGTCTTGGTTATATTGCGATACACACGTTTAATATAAAAGGAAGGTAAGTATGATATTTGTAGCAGTAACCAATGTTTAGGTATGTGTAGCCACCGACTACGAATGCATGGTTACTACGGTGAGATGAGATGATGAGTGCTGAGACTTAGGTGCATCACTATAATATTATATAATTAATAATTATCCCAATTTCCTGTATTGCCAAAAATGTGTGTTTTTTTTTCATCAAGAGAGAGGTTAGGTATAGGGCCAGCCTGCTTGTAAACACTGTTCTAACTACGAAATATAATTTTTGCGCGATATAAGTAATTAGGTATCGATGGGTGTAGGATAGGTTTTCACGATTTTCTTTACACACTCTACTCTGTTATAGGTTAGTTGCTATTATGAAATATTTAAACCATGGTTATTCATTTAACGCAAAACATTCATTATATCAAAAAGAATTGACATAAAAAATAAAATAAAAATTAAGCCTACAAGGTTTCAGATTGTTACAAGATACATATTTTAAAGAAATTTTTTTTTTGCATCTTTTTCATCTTTTATCTTTCTATTTTTTAAAATTTGATTTTTAAGTAACTATCGAAATAATCGGACCAATATTCTGCATTGGAATATGGAATTTAAACTGTATGTTGTCATTTATAAAAGTAAAAAACTTAAAAAAACAATTAGGATAAAAAATATTACTTCTCTAAAAAAATGTTGTTCTGTAACGACTTGAAACCATTTAGAAAAAATACTGAAAACAGTCAAATACTTTTCGATATTATAGGCGTTTTACGTTAAATGTATATACTAGATAAAACAGTGGCATAGATGTTTCATAAGAGTAATGATATGATTATCAAATTATTTATTTATTTATAAGAGAATATTACAAATAATAATTTTTTATTAAATATTGTAAAAGGCTGTTATAAAAGAGGTAAAAATACAATTAAAGATGAAACCAACAGTACAGTTGTGAACATCATATAAATCTAAAAATACAGGAATTGAAGATTATAATATGTTTTGAGCGTGTGGTTGGGGGCTGATTATGGCCGTATGAGGTGGTGTGACCTGCAGGGAATAATGAAAATTAGGTAAAACGCACGACTTCTGCATATAAAACAAAAAAAAAGCTAATAAATAATAATAATGTTATTCAAGCCACATAGTTTTACATATTGCATACCTACGATGATAATATATTCAGTCTCAAACCTAATAACTATAATTGTATTCCATTTTTTATACCAATGTCACCTGTAGGTAATATTTAGTTTTTCATTTTTGCAAAGTTATAGTTTTACTTTAAATTTTTTCTGCCAGTAACGACTTTTGCTCATCGTATAATCGCGTGATTATTGTTTAATCTATTTTGAAATACATCCCAATTCCCAACATTTCCAACATTGCGTATTTTTCAATCGAATTTTTATCTGCCTTTTATTGACTCTTTATAGGCATAAATCATATATAACTGCAGTGTTTTAAATTTTCGAAATTATAATATATTCTCTTTTCGGTATATATGTTCAAACTTTAGTCGACGCTCGTCACTAGATTGTTTTGCCTGTTTTTTTTCTTTCTGTAATTTGTATTGAAATTCGATATTTGATATTTCCGAAATCTTAAGTTAATACGTTTTTGTGCTATATTATTCTATCCCAGCTATCGCTCACCGATCGCTCAAGCCCCCTGTCTGAATTGATGTAAATAATTGTAATTTAACTTATCATTGTTTGTTACTTTATCCTATATTATTTTATCTTTTCTATGTTAATTCTCTAATCACTTGTGCTTATTGTAAATCATTACTTTACAGATTGCACAATTTTCTAGTTTTAAAAAAAAAGTTTGAGAATAACTATTACGAGAAACTGTACTTCTAAAATGTGGAACATTGACTACAACCTCGGTATCAGGAATGTGTTTTCAGAACACACACTTACGATCGACGGTAATATCTCAAATATAGTGACATCGTTACAAAGCAATATATTAGATTCTCGTCGGAGCATTGAACGTATTGGTTTTTAAGATAAAAAAAATTAAAAAAACGAATAATTGTAGACACTTGAATTTTTCACCAAATATTTAAATTCACTTTTTCAAGACAAACTAAAATTTTCAAAATATTTTAAATTATTGACTTATTATAGTGAATTAGACTGAAGTGTAAAAAATGCAGAAATCGAGTAAATTTCATAAGTATATGTATAGATTGTCTTTGGATAAAAATGGACCAAACACAGAATTCTTATTACACAATTTTCTTCGCTGTAGCCTGTTATGTTTATATACGATTGCAAATATTCGTCGTCAGTATAGTGTTTTAATTTCGTACCAATCGTTTTCAAGTGTAAATAAAAGTTATTTTTGTGTTACTAATAGTAATAATAATAATAATAATAGTTTAGTAATTTACTTATTATATTATTTTCTAAAAACGCAATTTTAAAACAGTTAAATATTTAATTCAAGTTTGAAAATAATTATTATGAGAAATCGTACATTTACATGTGGAACGACGACTACACCGGATATTATGAATGTGCTTTAATAAGACTTACCACCGACGATAATATAATCTCATATTATAATAACATCGTTAAAAAGCAATATTAGATTCTCGTCGGATCGATGAATGTATTTGTTTTCAAAACAGTGAGCTTTCTTAGTTAATTTTTTAATTTTAATGTCAAAAAAAATCAAAAAATGAGATTTGACTTTTTCATCAAATATTTATATTATTTTTTTCAAGACAAACTAAAACTTTCAACGCACTGTGGCTATTTTGAGCTATTTATAAATACTTAAAACTATTGATTTATTATAGATTTTTTCTCCATTTATGTAACATTTTATTTGCGAGTAAAAAGGCTTGAAAAGTCAATACAAGGTTCTAACAGATAAAAAATGTCGACAATACATAATTTATTTTTTTTGTTATCTTTTAAACTTCATATATTTACAAACTAAGATATTTAATTAAAAAATAACGATTTAAGTAAGTCGGTATTACAACAAATATTATTCGTCGGGACTTGACATTTTTTTAAACTACTACCTATTATAATATAACTGTTATAGAAATAGCCTAACAGTGTATTATTTATTTTATGATTGAACGCGTTGTATGTAATTATACCGTTGCATATTTTTTATTGTAATATCAGGATAAGTGATTAGTGTATGCCATAAAATTAAACAAGGATATTTAGTTTTAGATAATAATAATAATAATACATTTTCATTTTTTTAACATTATAACGGTTATAATACATATTTCATTTTCAAATTATAGTCAATAGTCCGATTTTTTTATAAATAATATTATCAATAATAAACATGTTTTAAACATTTTATACATTTTCAACCACTAAATAATTTGAAAATGTTCGATATTTTGATGTCCAAATTTTAATTAAAATGTTTATAAAAAATTATTTTTTTAAT